>VXAD01002239.1:364681-420335 GCA_013399195.1 Dicrurus megarhynchus | reverse complement strand
TGGGGCCTGGTTTGGGGATTGGTTTGGGGCTGGTTTGGGGCTGGTTTGGGGCTGGTTTGCGGGGCCATCTCCAGGGCCCAGCTGCAGAGTTTTCATCCCAGCACTTACAGAGGATGCTGTAAAGTCACTTTTTCCCAGGATAAATCCACACATCCCACCTCTGCTCTCCCCCCAGGAACGCTTCGAGCCGGATTCTCCTTCATCCACCAGCAGCTTTTGATTTCCACCTGAGAAGCCAAACCCTGCCTGAATAAATGATTTTAAAGCATTGAGAAACCACTTTTGGGAGTGGTGATCAGTGTCCGCTCTCTCCAAAGCTGTACCAGTCACTCCAGGGGATTCTTTGGATTATTCCTGGTTTATTTCCCTCTTTTTGCTGCCAATTTCAGCCCTGGCTTTGTTCAACCGCTTGGAAATTCTCAGGTCCAGCAGGAAGGGAAATTATGATAAATAACTGTGCCCAAAAAAAGAGACAATGATTTGAGCTGCTCTGGATGTTGGGTAAAGCAGCAAATCCCAAAAATTCCCTTTAAAACTGAGGGAAAAGGGCTGGATGAGGATGGTGTTTCCTGGAAAGGGTTTATCAGGAATCTCACAAAAAAGCATCACTTTTTTCTAGTGAGAGTCCTTCAGTCAGAGCGGGGAAAAAAAGATCGAAAGAGGAGTTGCATAAAAATCCCTTCTGGATTTATAGAAATGTTTGGACCTGGCTTTGGGGGCTGAAAATTGGCATTTTTTTCCCCTAAGGATGGATCTGTACAAAGGAAGATCCAGCGGTTCCACTGTGCTGCTCCATGCTCCTCTCACAGCCCCGTGTCCCAGGGAATGACTCTGCCCAAAACAGGGCAAACCCAGCCCAACCATCTGCAGGAGAATCCTGGGAATGAGGGCAGAAACCTCCTGGGAATGAGGGCAGAAACCTCCTGGGAATTACAGCAAAAACCTCCTGGGAATTACAGCAAAAACTTCCTGGGAATTACAGCAAAAACTTCCTGGGGATGACGGCAGAAACCTCCTGGGAATTACGGGAAAATCCCCCTGGGAATGATGGCAAAAACCTCCTGGGAATGATGGTGAAAACCTCCTGGGAATGATGGCAAAAACCTCCTGGGAATGATGGTGAAAACCTCCTGGGAATGATGGCAAAAACCTCCTGGGAATGATGGCAGGAACCTCCTGGGAATTACAGCATAAACTTCCTTGAAGTGGTGGGACTGTGGGAGGAAGAGTGGGAATTCATGGCTAAGTTCTGCTCTGGACCAGGCAAGAGGAGGAATTTCCCTTAGAAGAGCACAAGAGGCCCATTTTATAATCATGGAGTGGGAATGGTTTGGATTGGAAGGGACCTTAAAGCCCCTCCAGTTCCAACCCCAACACCTTCCACCATCCCAGGCTGCTCCAAGCCGTGTCCAACCTGGCCTTGGACATTCCAGGGATCCAGGGGCAGCCACAGCTTCTCTGGGAATCTGTGCCAGCACCTCCCCACCCTCACGATAAAAAACTTCCTAATATTTCATCTAAATCAAACCCTTTATAGGTCAAACCCATTCCCTGTTGTCCCATCAAGAATTCCGGTTTTTGGACGTCGAAGCTGCAGGACAAGGTGCCCTTGGCTCCCCGGCCGTGACTGTGCCCTCCCTGTGCTCCGCCAGCCGTGTCCCAGCTCCTTTTCCTCGGGAGCACAATGACCTTCCCTGACCTTCCTGCTCAAGCTGTTCCCGCAAAAACAGGAGCTCGAGCTGCTCCACAGAGTCCCTTTAGCACTGATCCTTGCAGTTGGTTTGGGAAATTTGCCCGGGAAAAGCTCCTTCAGGAGCTCTGGAGCAGCTCGGAGTCTTCTGGGAGTCTTGGTTTTCTCAGGAATTCAAAATAGCGAAAAATGAAATACGAAATCCAAGGATCTTTTGGGCTGTCGGTGACGGTGAGCGGGGTTTGTGTCCTGTCTTAATCCTCCCTGAGATGGTGAAATCATGGCAAATTATTCCCAAAAAAATGACTGAGGATCCAGGAGGCCGGAAGGGAATGCAGCTCCCTGGGAATAAACCCCATCCTGGTGCATCTGGAGCTGTGGGAATGTGCTCCTTGCCTTGGCTGTGTCCTCTGGAGGGACAGGGAATGAGGGGACACAATTCCAACAGGGAGCTGTGGGATTATCCCACGGCACGTCCCGTGCTGCTGCCTGGCACTGAGCATCCAACAGCCCTCTAAATGCAGTTTGCAGGAACTCACTGGGATTCCAGCCTCTGGAAAAGACAGATACAGAATCAGCTTTCATTATTTTGTTGGGAATGCCGGGGAGGGGGAAGAGCTGGGCTTGGAATATTTTAAATCCCTGTGAAGCACAATTGATGGTGCCCAAAATTCCGGATGAGGCTCAGCTGGGATAAAAACTCTCGAGGATTAAATCAAACAATCCAAGCACCACCAGCAAACCCCATATTCCCAATGTTTGTTACAAATTTAGACCACAAGATCCTTGGAGAAGCTCCGTGGTTAAACCTTTGTTTACCTGCATTTTCCCTGCTCCAAAGTCCAGGAAATCATGAGGAGGTTTGATAGCTGGGGAGCCATTCCCGCTTTTCCTGTCTCTCCAGCTTCCCTGCAGCCTCTCCAGACACTGGAGGGGGCAGAGGTGTCCAAACCTTCCCTTCTCCAGGGGAACATCCCCAATTTTCTCAGCCTTTTCTCTCCTACCTGGATATTGCTGAATTCCCTCTTTTCCCCCTTGCAGTCCCTGTCCCTCTCTTCCCAGGATTTTCCATTCCCCATTTTTCCGCACTGATTTTTGTCTTTTTTTTTTTCTCCCACGTGGACAAAATCCCGGCTCTGGAAATCAACTGTGTAAACAGGAATATCCTTCCCTGAAAGGGATTATTATTCCCAAAAAGAAAGCTGTGTCATTCCAAGAAGCAGAAATCCTGTTTATTCTGGAGACACTGGCACTGGTTACATAAAGCCCAGACTAAATGAAAAGCTCCCATTTAGACCATTCCTGGACCAGTTTTCCAGGTTTTCAGACCCCCAAATCCTCCTTTTTCTTCAGTTAAATCCCTGTTTTCCTCTCTGTGCATGGAAGCTCCCGGCATTTTCCTTTACTCTGACATCCCATAATTTCTCTCCTTGGCACTCGGGATGCAGATTTTTTGGATTAAAAATTAAATGTATTAATTTTTTAAAATAAAAATAAAAATATTTCCATTGATAAAACCATTTTCTTTATAAAACTATTTTCTTTATACAAATATTTTATTTATAAACCTCTTTGATTTATAAAATTATTTCACTTTATCCCACATCCCATATTCCCTCTCCTTAGCACTCAGGATGTTGGAATTAAAAATTGAATTTTATTAATTTTTTAATAAAAATATTTCCATAAATAGAAACACTTTATTAAAAAACATTTTCTTTATAAAACTCTTTTCTTTTAAAAAATATTTCTTTCTTTTCCATTTTTAAATTTCTTTCTCTTTAAAAAAACCTTTTTTAATTAAAAAAATCATCACCTGCTCTTTCAACTCCAATTCCAAACCATTCCCAACAAAAATCATCTGCCAAGGATTTTTTTCTTTCATTTATCCCAGCTCCACCCACAGATTTAAAGGTTGTTTTCCTTCTTTTATTTGGAAAAGCTCTGCCAAAGCTGGGTCACCTTTTCCATGGGAACAGCCCCGCCTCTGCTCCAGGGCTCGGAGCTGTGGGGAGCACTGGGAGCACTGGGAATTGGGGCAGAACGGGAATTTCTGTGAGCACCTCGTGTGTCCCTGCTTGGATGGGTCAGGAAAACTCCAGGGAAGGGAATATTTAAAGCACCTGGAATGGGAAAGGGCACAGAGAGGGCAGAATTCCCCTTTCCCTCCTGGCGTGCCCAAGATTCCCTTTTCCTTTTCATCCCTCCTGAAGGAATGATGCTGGAGCTGCCATGGGATACCCGGATCTTCCACTGCCTCCTGCAATTGATGCCAAGCAGTCGGAAACAGGAGAAGGAAAAAAAGGGGAAAATAAATTCAGAGCCCAAAGTGACTTTAAGTAAATCCCCAAAGTGCCTTTTCCAAGGAAATGACTGAGGGTGAGGAAGTGTGGGCATGAAAATCATGGAATCCTGGAATGGTTTGGGTGGGAAGGGACCTTCAAGCTCGTCCGGTTCCATGGCAGGGACACTTCCCACCATCCCAGGGTGCTCCAAACCCCATCCAGCCTGGCCTTGGACACTCCCAGGGATCCAGGGGCAGCCACAGCTTCTCTGGGAATTCCATGCCAGCCCCTCCCCACCCTCCCAGGGAAGAATTCCTTCCCAATATCCCATCTAAATCTCCCCTCTTTCAGCCTAAAGCCATTCCCACTTTTCCAGCTCATGCACAAATCCCAGAGATTTTATTGTGGCTTCATTTTTTTTTCCTTTTTTTTTTCCTTTCTCCAGCTTTAAAAGATGCCGAAAGCTCCCAAAGAAAAATTCTTTCCATGTGATCCCAGCACTTTCCCTCTTGGCTGGAGCTCTGGATGTGGTTTTGGGTTCTGTGGTGGAGTTTTTGTCATCCTTTCTTTTTTTTTTTTATCCCAAACTTTTTTGGTTTTTATTTCCATCCCTGGGAGAGGCCCTGTGGAATTCCAGACTGGCAGCGAATCCCGAGGAAACCGGAGCGGGACAAAGGCGCCGGAGCCCGGCACAAGTTGGTGCAAGCAAAGAAACGAGGGAAAAAATTCCTTTTGCCAAGGTTTCCTAAGGATCCAGCCTGAGTCTCTGTGTTTCTCTTGGATCCCAGCACGGAAGCTGCAGCCTGCCCGGAGAACTGAAGCAGCAGCTGAGGAATAGCGAGGGAAGGAAGATCCAGGGATTCTGAGGGACGCGGTGAGTTACAGGGATCAGGATAAAGGGATCGAATCCCCTTTTGCTGCAGGAACAGGGCATTCCCACCCTGCTGAGCAGATTCCTTGGGAAAGGCAGGAATGAGGGGCTCTGGAAGTGCCAGCTCAGTGCTGAGCTGGCTTTAATTTGTTCCTCTTAAAATTCCCTATCCCGTTATCCACCCTGGACGCTCCAGGACGGAGCTCTTTTCCAGCGGGATGCTGCTCCCAGAGGGATGGGGATAGATCCGATGTGGCTGCGGGAGACGGGGCAGGAAAGAGCCATTTCCTGGAGTCTCCACAGGCGTGGAAACTTTCAGGGATTTGTGCTTCTCCAGCCCTTTGGAATGTGCTGCTCGCTCCGGAGTGGGGTTTGGGATGGGATTGGGATGGAAGCGTGGCCAGGCGGGATCCAGGCACCGCATCCCAGTGGGAAAATCCCACCCGGGACCCTCTGCAGGGACAACCCCGACTCCTTCACTTCTCCCAGCACTGGCAAATCCCGGGAAAGCTGCCTTTCCATCGGGAAGGGTGAAGGAGGGATCGGTGCCGGCCACTTCCATCAGGGGGATTTGTCCTGCGGGAGGAGCTGCCCTGGGAATGACTTTTACTGTAATTCCTGCTGAATCACAGCCTGGGCTGGCTCGGGAGCTGGGAATTCTGCCAGGGAGCCGCCCAGCCTGGAGCAGGGACAATTCCAGGACACTGCAAGAGTCAGAGGTGCGGGCAGGGACACGGGGAAGGAGCCAGGGAAGAGCTGTTCCCTTGGGAATCAGGAGCATCCTCCTGCTCCCTGTCTGTATTCCCATGGGAATCATGAACATCCTCCTGCTCCCTGTCCATGCAGGACACGGTGGAACCTTGGGATAAGGAGAAAGAAAGAGGGAAGAGCTGTTCCCTTGGGAATCACGAACATCCTCCTGCTCCCTGTCCCAGGGCAGGATGGAACCTCGGGAATATGCAGGAATCCAGGTGCACGGGAGTGTTTCCATCCAGCCTCTCCTCCCACAGCACCTCCATGGAATTGTGTAAATCCATCCAATCCCCCAGGTGTGCAGGGATATTTCCTTGGGAACCTCGTCTCTTCCCATTCCTGGTGAATTCCCAGTTGGAGAGACCAGGTGAGTGCCCCAGTGGCTGCTGCTCGGGAATGGCTCCTCCCAGGACAGAGGAATTCAGGGAATCACCCCCACTGGAAACAGGCCCGGGCTAAAAAAGCACCAGAAAACAAAAAAATAAACCGGATAATTGGGAAAGGAGCTGCAAATTCCTGGGAAAATGTTCACCCAGGCACTGCAAATCCAGATGCTGCTCCACTCCTGGATTTCTCCATGGCTGGATCCCAGTTTTCCCTCCATTCCTGCCTCTCTCACAGCTCCAGCAGCACTTCCAGCCCCTCTTCTCCATCACCCCAGGGTTGTGTAAACACCCCCGACACGGACATCGCTCATCCTCAAACCCCGACAGGCAATGGGAATTCCTAAATGCTTCCTCTTTGGGATGCAAATATTCCTGCCTGGGAGTTCTCCAATCCCTTCAGCTGCAGACAAACTCCTGGAGTCCGCTCCTGAAGGATCTCTGGGATATTTTGTCCTACAGGAGCTGCCGGAGCTCGGCACCGGAATCCAGCAGCATTTTTCTTGGAAAACTCCTCCAGTGTTTTGGGGCTTTTCCACAAGGAGCTGCCCACTAAGAAATTTTAGATCCTCCAGGGGAAGCAAATAAAAAAAATCCCGGAAAAATCCTTTCCAAGAGGAAGCGCGGTGTCCGGACAAACCCAGTCCTGCGGATGCCTCGTTTCCCGCTGCTCCCGATCCAAGGAGCTCCGGAGCCATGAGGAGCTTGAGGCTGGAGAGAAGATAAAAGGTAAAAAAGGCAGAACTGGAATATTTTCCATGTCTGGAATGGTGCCGAGGTTCAGGGCTGGCACATCCGTGAGTTTTCCATCTCTGCGGCATGGGAGAGGTTTTGGGTTTAACTGTGGGGTTTTAATCCGGGTTTGTCCCAAATTAAAAGGGGCAGAGCCTTGTGTTTTCCATGAATTTCAAGCAAGGATACTCATGGATTCCTTTTCCAAGTGAAGCCCTAGGAATAACAGGAAGGAAAATATCAGCAGGAATTCAGAACGTGGCTCAGGGAATCCCAGAATTCTGGAAAAGCCCTCCAGGACCATCAAGTCCATCCTAGGCTGGTTTTTAGGACTTTTTCCCCGTTTAATCTTCCTGTGTTTCCATCCCCGGTTGGAAGCACAAAGATGGCTTAAAAAATTAATGGAAATTAGAAAAGATTGAATTCAATGGAATTCAAGCCCTGAATGCTGATGGAAAAGGGGGATTGATCCCTCCTCCAGCTGCTGCTGGAATGAGGTTCAATTAGAAATCCAAATGTATTTCCAGTTCTGATGGATTTCAGGAAAGAACATTCCCTGCTCTCGGAGGGGAAGTCATTATTTTCCTGCTAATAAGGATTTCTTGGATTTCCAGGAAGCTGAAAAGGTGTGACTGACACTTCTTTTGGAGCAGAGAAGAACAGAAAGAAAACATTTCCTGGGAATGCTGCTCCAATCCCACCGCTAACAGGTTTTTTGTCCCTATTTTCCCCCCTGGCTCATTTTGTTCCCAGGGAAGCAGCTCCAAGGCTGGATGTTCTCCCTCCTTCCCTCCCTCTGGGTGTCCATGGAATGGGTTCTGAAATCCAGGCCATCCAGCACCCCCTTCCCAACCTATTCCAGGAATTCCAGCTGCTGGAAGAGGAGCCATTCCCAGCCTGGGTCAGTCTGAGTCCATCTCACTAATTGGACTTTGGAGAAGATCCACGAAGGCATCGATCCAAGAAATTTGTCCTGGCGGAGGCACCACTGCAATCAGTGGAATGACGCTAATTACACATGGAATGGGAATGAGTGTCCAATCTCCAGCTCCCGTCCTTCCCTAGGAACAGGTCAGTGAGGAGACAGAGAAAATTCCTCTATTTTCTCCATCTAAGGCATTTCTCCCTGTATTTCTCCCAAATTAGCTCCAATCTTTCCTTAGGAATAGGTGAAAAAAAGAGGAATTTTTTCTGGCTCCTCATTGACCTGTTCCTAGGGAAAATTGGAGCTGATTCTCGGAGAAATCCAGGGGAAAAATGCCTCAGATGTGGAAAAAAGAGGAATTTTCTCCCTGATTTCTCTCAGTATCAGCTCCAATTTTCCTTAGGAACAGGTCAATGAGGAGCCAGAAAAAATTCCTCTATTTTCCCCATCTGAGGCATTTTTTTCCCTGGATTTCTCCCAGAATCCACTCCAATCCCTCCCTAGGAACAGGTGAAAACGAGGAATTTTCTCCCTGGATTTCTCCCAGAATCAGCTCCAATCTTTCCCTAAGAACAGGTCAGTGAGGAATCAGAGAAAATTCCTCCATTTTCCCCATCTGCGACGTTTTCTCCCTGGATTTCTCCCAGTATCCAGACCCTTTGGAGCTCACCAGGAACAGATGAAAATACAACAAAGGATTCACAAACCTGGGATTTGTGCCAAGCAAATCCCACTTTGGCCCGGTTTGGTGCAACTGTTTGGATTTCCATTCCACACATTGGAAAATCAAACTGGAAAATACATACAGGAATTCCGATTGGAAGAGAATATGGGAATGGAGAAACCACAGAAAGAAGTCACCAGCAAGAAGCTGTAGGAGAGCATTTAAAGAGAGAAACGCTTTGGATTTCTTTTTGTTTCGGTTTTCTTCCAGGTTTTTCCTCCCAAAAAAATCAGCTTTCGGCTCAACATTTCATTAAAATTCCATATTTTACCTTGAATTTTGAATTTTTTGGGATGCTGAGGCCCCAACAAACCAACAGAGCAACACTTTTGTCTTTTCCCCAGAAATTTTCCATAGGGGGTGTTCCAAGAGCAGCCGACTTTTCCAGCTGAGCATCTACTCCCAGCAGGTTTTGTTTGGCTTGGGATTTTTTTTTTCCCATCCTTTTGTTGACCTGGTGTCTCTTGGCAGCTGTCACAGGTAATTCCAGCCAGGGATTGCCTTTCCCAGCGCTCCGAGGGGCACCATTCCCACCCAGAGTCTCCCGGTGCCACTCCAGGATCCGTTAATAATTAACCCCAAGGAAAGCACTCGCCAGGTGGCCCTGATTGGGATCATCCCATTAATGGTTTGTGTTCCCTCTCCCGCTCCAGCTGCTCCCGAAGATGAGGGTTGTGATCCTGCTGCTCCTGCTTTCCGCCGGGAATGCCGGATCCCAGCCGGAGAAGGCTCTGCCCAGGCGGCGCCTGTCGTGCGTGAGGTGCTGCGGGCCCTCGGAGCAGCCCGTGTCCATCATCTCCCAAAGGTCCACCAGGATGAGTGGGGATCCCGAATATTCCGTGCCCAAAATCCAGCCCACCATAGACATCACCATCCTCAAAGGTGGGTGCGGCTCATTCCCGTCCTTTTCCTTCCTGCTCTTCCTTGGTCCTTCCCTGCAGCAAAATTCAGCCTGGGACGAGGGCAAGGGGTGCCCAAAATGTGCCCAAAACATGGTCAAGGGGTGACCAAAATGTTGTCGTGCCCAAATGTTCCCAAAACAAGGTTAAGGGGTGCCCAAAACGTGGTTGTGCCCAAAACAGGGTCAAGGGGTGCCCAAACGTGCCCAAAATAAAATGAACAGGTCCGCAAAATGTGGTGTTTCCCAAAATTCCCCAACGTGCCCAAAACGAGGTCAAGGAGTGCCCAAAAAGCAGGCCAAAGGGTGCCCAAAATGTTGTTGTGCCCAAAATGTGCCCAAGACAAGGTCAAGGGGCACCCAAAACCAGGTGAAGGGTTGCCCAAAATATGCCCAAACAAAGGCCAAGGGGTGCCCAAAATGTGGTGGTGCCCAAACATGCCCAAATGTCCCCAAAACAAGATCAAGGGGTGCCCAAAATGTGGTTGTGCCCAAAACAGGGTCAAGGGGTGCCCAAAACGTGCCCAAAAAAAGGCCAAGGGGTGACCCAAACGTGGTGGTGCCCAAACGTGCCCCAAAGTTCATTGTTCTAGGAACTGGGAAGGTGCTGATGTCTGACCAATATTCCCAGGTAGGGAAAGCAACGCTCCAGCAGCTCCTCTGCTGGCTGTCTCCAGGATATTCCTGGAATCTCTGCTTCCCGTGCTTGTGTTTGACACACTTTTCCTTCACCCTCCCAGGCGAGAAGGGCGAGATGGGAGAGAAGGGATTCCCTGGAGCAGCTGGGAAGGCGGGAGAGCGAGGATTACGTGGATTGAGCGGCCGGAAGGGCCAGAAGGGCCAGCCCGGCCCTCAGGGCCACTCCTGCAAGCAGCTCTTCGCCGCCTTCTCCGTGGGCCGCCGGAAGCCGCTCCACAGCTCCGACTACTTCCAGCACGTCACCTTCGACATGGAATTTGTCAACCTCTACCAGCACTTCAACATGTTCTCCGGGAAGTTCTTCTGCTACATTCCGGGGATTTACTACTTCAGCCTCAACGTGCACACCTGGAATTTCAAGGAGACCTACGTGCACCTGATGAGGAACGAGCAGGCCGTGGCCATCCTGTACGCCCAGCCCAGCGACAGGAGCATCATGCAGAGCCAGAGCCTGATGCTGGATCTGCAGGAAGGGGATGAGGTTTGGATCAGGATGTTCAAGAGGGAGCGTGAAAATGCCATTTACAGCGAGGAGTCCGATGTTTACATCATCTTCAACGGGCATCTGATCAAACCCGCCCTGGAGTAGGAGCTCCCCAACTCCAGGGCAAGCTTTGGGCCATCCAGCAGTGTCTTCCCTCTAGAAGTCCGTCTCTAATTCCGTTTGGAATGGCTGTAGCTCTGGAAGAGTTGTTTTTCCACACCTGTGTGGATCCAAGCTGCACAAGAATTCCAGAAGGTTCCCAGCTCCCTGTAAAGACCCTCAGGAACATCCCCGAAGAGCTGCCAAGTTGGCAGCAAGAATTTCACTTTGCTCTGCATCTCCTGTCCCATTTGGAATATTTGTAGCCCTTGGAAGGGTTGTTTTCCATCACTGTGTGGATGTAGGGGACTGTTCCCACTGCACAAGAATTCCAGAAGATTCCCAGCTCCCTGTACAGACCCCCAGGAACACTCCTGGAAAAGTTGGCCCACAGCTGGCAGCCAAAATTCCACTTCTTTGCTGGGCTTTAGAGAAGGGATTGTAATAATTCAATTTTAATTAGGATAATATAATTATCCCTAAGGAGCAGAGCGGTTATCCAGGTGCTAATTAAGGAATGTCATTATTCCTGCAAAAACCTTGGCTAATTGGAGCCCCCTTCCTCAGCAGCACAAGGGTGGCTCCTCTCAGGTGGGAAATTTGGTGTGAAAATCAAGATTTTGAACAGGAATGAATCCCAAATTCCGTTTTTTTTCCGTTCCGTGGCATATCCCATTATTCCAGCAGAATGGTGGAATTAGAGAAATAACAGCTCGTGGATTTGGGAAAGCTTTTCCAGGGAAACAGGGCTCAGTACAACCAGAGAAAAACTTCCCGTAAGAACATCCAACCTGGCTGGGAATGTGCTTCCCAATTTAACAAAATGGTGGGAATTTGGAGTTTGCCAAGCTGGGATTTCAGGCTGTGCTCCCGTCTGGGAATTACCATTTTGGAGCTCCATCATTTCTGGCAAATGGAGGAAAAACTGGAAAGAAAAAGGATATTTTTTTTTTTTTAATTTTTAGGGATTTGGGTTTTTTTTCCCAGAAATTACCATCTTGGAGCTCCATCATTTCTGGAAAATGGAGGAAAAACTGGAGAGAAAAAGGATCTTTTCTTCAAGCAGTGATTTTTAGGGATTTGGGGTTTTTTCCTAAAAAAATATGGATAGGACAGTGGTGCATGCAGCAAAACCCCATCCTTTTATCCCATTCCTTCTTTTCCTTTCTCCCAGTCTCTTGTTTGCTTCCTAAGCCATTTGTACAAAGGATCCAGGGAAATTCTTGCCAGGAAAACGCTTCCTTGGACCTCACCTCCCCCAGCTTTGGGAAAAGTAGCTGAAATAAAGATTTTGCTTTGAGTTCCTGGGGTTGTTTCTCTCTTTTCCATAAGTTTTTCCATAGGCTTTTCCACATTCCCTGGCTAAAAGCACCACACTGAACCTGGAGGAGTCTCTGGGGACAATTTTAGTTCTTTTAATCCAAAGGATTCCCAAAAGGAAGCTGACACCAACTCTTTTCCTCTAAATCGATCCCAAATGTTCAAGATCTCCCAATTTTCCTGAAAATAGGGACTTTGAAGTAGAAAATTCCCGATGAAAATAGACCCCAAGCCTTGAAACCTCGAGCGTGTTCCTGCATCCCTCAATCTGCATCCTCAAAAGGAAACCTGGGAAATTCCCATAACTTTAAAGCCACATTGGAGAGCTCAAAATCTTTTTTTCCCTCCTTTTCCTACTTCCAAATCCTCCCTGTCCCATCCCTAGGTTGGAAAATTAATTCCCAGGCTGGACGTGCTGCTGGCAGGAGCTCTGTGGTGCAGCAGGAGCATTCCCAGGCTGAGGTGGTCTGGAATTCCCCATTCCTCACAGATCCAGCAGTTTTCCCACAGCTTTGGCTCATTCCCATCTCCCGTTTGCTGCACTGGCTGTAATTCCAATTAAAAATTCCCTGATCCAGCTGGGCTGGGAAAACCACACCCAGAATGTGTTCAATCCATGGAATTCTGGAGAAGTCCCTTCCTCCTTAGAAGCAGCAAAAATCCGTCATTTTTATCCCTAAATAAACACATCTCCAGGGGAAACATTCGGATTTCAGAGCCCTCATGACTCATCCCAGTGCCGGGATCAGGGAAATCATTAAATCCACGTTGATTCCAGGGACACGACGACCTTTCCAAGCATCCAAAGGGTGTCCACAGGACCCAAATTATCCCTAATGGCATAAAAACCACCAGGAATCTCAATGTGCAGAGGTTTTGGGGGAGAAATTGGAATATCTGAAAGCTGGATGTCCAAAGTGTTCCCACTTCCACTTTTTTGGCTGGACACCCCTTTTGGAAAGGAAATTCCACTAAAATCCCACTTCAATGGATTTTAGGGAAATTTCTCTGTTGTGTTTGTGATGTTCAGCTCCCTCTATCCCGGGAATGCCCTGATCTCACATCCACAAATCCCTCATTCCATCTCCTCGCAGCCAAATTTGGGGATAAAGAGGGAAATCATTAAATCCACATCAATTCCAACGACCTTTCCAAGCATCCAAAGGGTGTCCACAGGACCCAAATTATCCCTAATGGCATAAAAACCACTGAGAATCTCAACCTGCCAAGGTTTTGGGGGAGAAATTGGAATATCTGAAAGCTGGATGTCCAAAGCGTTCCCACTGCCACATTTTAAATCCCTTTTCCAGGCCTGAAAACCCTTTTGGGAAGGAAATTCCCCTAAAATCCAACTTCAATGGATTTTAGGGAAATTTCCCTGGTGTGTTTGTGGTGTTCAGCTCCCTCTATCCCAGGAACACCCCGAGCCCTCATTCCCATCTCCTCTCAGCGTATTTTGGGAATGAAGAGCCTGTTTGGGTGCGGTGTCATCCCTCTGGATGGATTTTTCTCGGGAAGAACAACAGGCGCCCGTGCCTTGGGCAAACTCTTTCCTTCCCCTCCATAAGGAAACTTTGGATTTACGACGGGAACGGGGAGATAACATCGAGGCTGATAAGGAAACCAGGCAACAAATCTGGCTAATGGATTGCCTTTGGATGAGTGGAATGGGATTTAATGACTCCAGGAAGGATCTATTCACTCCCAAGGATTGGAAGCGGCAGGAGAAAATGCAGGAGATGGGAGGGGAAAGTGGGAAAACAAACAGAAAGCGCTTCCAAGCTTTCCAGGGAGCAATCCCGGCTAAAAGGCTCCATGGAGACTTTGGCCTGTGCTGGTTGTGCCTCCACGCCCTCCCTGCAGGCTGGGAATGGTAATTCCCAAAGCCAGGACAGGCTGGGAGTCTCCATCCTCCCCCAGGATGAGAGGTGGGACGCATTTGGGGCATTCCCTGTTCTTGCTCCATGCTCTGTTCCTGGAAATCCTGGGGTTTCCTCGTTCTCTTCCTGTTTTTCCAGATTGGTTTTATTTTTCCTGGCAAGATCCAGGCAGCAGCACCTGGAAAGGCCAAATCCATGTGTGCTCTCTGCCCTCAGCACCTTTTCCTTGCTTAATTTTGGGAGGTTCCGTTTTCTCCCAGGTCTTCTGGTAAAAATCCCTGGGATTCTGAAGGGGCAGAACTTTCCTGTGGGGAAAACGCTGGATTTGTGTCCTTGCAGGGCTGGATTTGGCCACGGCAGGGATGTGGGCAGAGCTCAATTCCCTCTGGGAATGGGCAAACAGAGTGGATGAGCTGGATCCCTGGGATGAGGAGGGATTTGCTTCCCTATTCCCAACCCGGTGGATGTTTCCTCCACAGTTGCATTTGTATTCCAGCCAGAAGCTGCTGAAGAGGATTTGGGAACCCAACAATTCCTGCCAGACATTGAGAATGACAGCCTAATGCTATTTCCAGGGAAAATCACATTAAAGCCAACTCTCCAAGGAATTGTTTCCTCCCTGGATCGTGCTGGGAGCAAATCTCTCTCTGCTGGCTGCTGGCTGGAATGCTGCAATCTCCTGCCTCAAAGGCCATTTCAGGAGTGAAATTCCATGTGCAGGAAACTGAGGAATTGCTACTGGATTTTGGGGATTTGCTGATCCAAAACCCAGCACAGAGCTTGTGAATCCCCAGGGAATCTCACTGGAATCATCTCCCTGTTTCCATGCAAGGAAGAATCCAAAACAATTCCTCCACCTGCTCATTTTTCCCTGTTTTTCTGTGTTTTCATCCCTCTTAAGGCAGAATCCCAAATTTCTCCCAGATTGAAAAGACCCCTGGACAGGGACGGACTCAGTGATCTCAGAGATCTTTTCCCACCTCAATGATCCCATAATTCCAGGGATGCCGAACCCTCCATTCCCATTTCCTGGCTCTGTCTGTGTGGCCCAGCTCAGCTCCAGGTTTTTCGCAGGTCAGAAATCCATGGAACTGCTTTTCCCTTCCTGAAATTTTGCTGGAAAAATCCAAACGCCATGGAGTACCATGAATTAACTCCATGGAAATGTCTCTGATTCCTGTCAGGAGCCAGGCACAGGCACGACAGGAAACAAAATAATTCCAAGTGTGGGATGCAGGGCTGCCAGCCCTGTCTGGCACCCGGCATATGGGGCTGGAATCTGCGGAAAAACGGGACAGGGATGCAAACATGATGCTCTAATTAATTCTGGGAATGCATAATTAATTAATTACCCTGCCCAGGGGAGCTGCTGTCACCACGGCTCCCGAGACAGGTTTCTCCTCCGGTGCTGCCTGGCCCTTGGAAGCAGGAATTGTGCCCAGGATTGCTGCCCCATCCCTGGAATTGTCCAAGGCCAGAGCTTGGAGCACCCTGGGATAGGGGAAGTTGTCCCTGCCCATGGCAGGGGTTGGAATGGAAAGATCTTTAAGGTCCTTCCCAACCCAAGCCATTCCATGATTCCATGATTCTTTGTTTTGCTGGGAAAAGCCAGGAGAGCATAAATTCCTTGGGGCCTTGGGTGAGGTTTTTATCCTTTTTTTTCCCCACCAGATTCTCCAGAGAAAACCACAGTGGGATTCACCCCTGGAGCAGGGGGAGGACAGGCCCCAGATCTCCCTCTGGAATATAAACCAGGGATCCTCTGGAGCAGTGGTGGCATCCAAGAGGGATGCACCAGGATTATAAACCCGAATCCACCCGGCAGGGAACAGGTGATCCATGGAAGGTGAAGGGGAAACTCTTCCCTGATAATTCCCAGGTCACTGCACTTCCGGGGCTGGGCTGTGTTTGCATCCAGGGTGAAATCCAGATGGAATTATCTCCCATCCCTGCAGGCCAGGATTGTTCATTCCCAAATTTTTCCAAGGGCTGCTGCTTTTCCAGTGCCCCTGCTGGAAAAAGCACTGCGGGTTCATCCCAGCCTGAGGGAATGGGATACATCCCATATTTGGGATGACTCCCGGCTCGAGGTCAGGAACAGGATCCAGGGCTTAAAGGCTCAGGAGAAGGGAGCCAGTGGAGACAGTTTCACCTCCCATGACTTTCCAGGGAATGATGGGCAGATAGGGAGGATTAAGTGTTACGGGATTGCAGCGGGAAAGGGAGGGGAACACAGAAACCCCGGAGCGTCGCCCATCCCATGGCAACAGCGCTGGATTTCCATGGAGTTATCCAAACAACACCCAAACGGGTGGGAATGAATGGTGCAGGAAAACCAGGAGCGGGGTGAGGTGAGCAGCTGAGGCATTCCAGGTGGCTGAGGGGCTGGAGCTGGATAAAATATCCCGGGAATAAATCACAGGAATAAAATCAGCCGCTCCTGGCTTGGCTGCAGTTCCAAGGAGCAGGGAAAGGCACTGGAATCAGGGATTTGCAGGTTTTAAGGATGCTGCTGATGGATCAAGGCTGGGCCAGGACTTTGTGTCACAGGGAATGTTTGGATTCCAGGGATAATCCCATCCCTGGAATCTTGGGGAACAGAGAGCTGGGTTTAAGTGGGAGTTAAAGAGGGAAGATGCAAAAATTCCATCCCTGCCCTGCTCTTACTCCAAGATCAATCCATGGATCCTGGGGTAAATTCCACAGTTCAGGCACATGCCTGGGTTCTCCCTCCCTTGGAGAGCAGCCAGGAGAGATCCCAAATCCAGAGGATTCCAGGTGAGCCTGCTGAAACCCAGGAAGTGCCCAGTGAACCCCATGAATCCCGATCCCTCGGAGATACCCACCCGGAATCTGCCCTTTGGAATTACTGTCTCCTAATGCCAGTTTTCCAAACTGAATCCATGGCTTTCCCCCCTCAATTAAACCCCATTTTTCATGGAATAAAAAGTGAATCCTTGAAGGAAGCTGCTCCTGTATCCCAAAGGTTGCTTGGTGGATTTTTCCACACATCTTTCAGCAAAGCCCTTTGGTATCCAGCAGTTGGAATTCCCTTTATTCCATGGATCTCATTGAATATTCATAGCTGGAGCTTTAACCAGAAAGACAAAAATTTATTATTTTATTTAGTTTTTATTTTATCCAATTGCTTTTTCCAACTCCTGAAGGTCAGGTGGGCACCAGACAAATACTCCATGATCTTCCCGTGGGTGGTTTTTTCTTCGGCAGAGCAGAGCCAACATTTGGAATCCTTGGATGAATCAAAGGAAAAGCTGAATAAGCTGGAATTCGGAAGGATTGTCTATCGAGGTATTAAAAATGTCACTCAACGCCTGGAGCTGAGGGATTGGGGTTGGAATGTGTGAAAAAAAAACATGGATTTGGGGAGTGTCGCTGCTGTCTGGAGCTTCCTGGGAAGGGCTGGCTGGGAGGACAGATTTTCCCGGGAATTTGTCAGTCTTTGTGGAAGGATGACATGTTTTGATGGAGTGTGTGCAGGGATGCTGTCAGCTCAGCTGGCTCCTCAGAATTCCACTGCCAAGCTGCCAGGAAAAGCCCAGGAATGATGTTTGGGATTCAGGAAAAAGCCAGAGGAGCTTTCAAAGGCACAACTCGGGCCTGAGGAAGGATTTTTTGGGATGGGGAGGGAATCCCGTGGAGCAAAGGCTGCGTGGCACTGGGAGAGATGAGCTGCAGGAGCTGCTCCCAGGAAAACATTCCCTAGGCCAGGAAAAGAGCTCCTCCAAAGCAGCATTCCCATGGCACCAAATTCCCCAGGGAGCTGTTTGCTGGAAAGGGAATTTTCCTGGGAATTGGAGCATTGAGAGTTTTCCTAAATTTGCTCCTTAAATCTGATGGATTGGATGGATCAATGGGAATGTTGGAGGGGCTGGCTGGAATATCTGGTTTCTGGGAATTGGGATCCCAATGGGAATGTTGGAGGGGCTGGCTGGAATATCTGGTTTCTGGGAACTGGGATCCCAATCCTGACCCAGGGGCAGTGGGAAAAGAGGTGGGGTCAGTGTGGGGTGTGTGGAAAACCAGGCCCAGGTTTATTCACCTCTTTTCCAGGGTCCGTTCCCTCCAGATCAAACTTCCCTTGGTTAATTCCGAGGATTTCATCAAATTCCATGGAAGGAGGAGAGAAATGCCCTTTGCTCTGCCAAGCGATGCCAGGGTTTGACTCCTTCCCATAAATCTGCTTTTATTAAAATCCTTTTTCTTTCCAAGGCAGATATTCCTGCCCCAGCCTTGAGCTTTCCAGCCATTTCCCACTGGAAGCTGGAGCTTCCAGGAGGGATCGTTTTAGGTGGAAAACCGAGGGAGTCACAGCCCAGCTTACACCAAACTGAACGGAAAAGTTCAAATGAGGAACCGAACCCAAATCTGGAGGTGCCCAAATCAAGCCCAGCTCCTCATCCCAGAGAATCCAGGCCCACTTGGAGTCATCCCTTCCTCATGAATTCCCCAGTTTTGATGGGAATGCATTGCATTAAATGGAATGTGTTTGCCACATCAGAATTCCTTCTAAAATCCACATTTTTTCATTCCCTGGAGCGTGGCCGCTGCTGTTTGCTCAGTAAATAAAATTAGGCTGGATTCGTTGGGAATAGGAAAACAAATCCATTTAATGGGAAAGCTTTTCCCAGTCTCCTGGGGATGTGCTGCACTCAATTCCAAAGGCTTTTCTTATGGAAAATTACCAGGAGGCAAGTCCTGCTCTGAGTCAAGAGGAGAATTAGGGAGAAATTCCAAGATTTTGGAGCTTTTCTGCTTCCTAGGGTCATTGTTGCTTGCAAGGAGTTCATTTCCAGTGCTTCAGCAAGAGCAGTTTCCTTGGAAATCAAGGGAAAAAGGATGGATCAGGAGATGGATTTTTGCTTTCCAGCATCCCTCAAGTGTTTCTGATCATCACTTGTGGGCACAGCATCCAACAGGTGATGGAAAAAATGTGGGATTGGCTGGAAATGGACTGGAAATTGGATTTCACCCTGGAATCAGCACTGGTTTGCTCCACTGGGTTCAGTCTGCAGGTGGGAGTAAATCCAGGATTCCAGGGATATTCCAGGGGGGCTGATCCCTCTGTGTCTCCCAGGGGACAGTTCTGCTGAGGAGGCTTTTCATGACCTCAGAGTTCCCAGCAGAAGAAATTTGGGAAAAAAAGACTTTTTAGGACTCAGAAAATATTGAAAAAAATGGAGTTTGGTTCATTCAATGTTTAATTTGTCCGGAATGCTTGAACAGAGGGAAGCGAAGACAAAATCTCCACAGGATCAGGCTAAAACCAGGCTGGATGATCCATGGAAATTCCACACAACACAAATTATCCCAATCCTGACTGGGAAAAGCACAGGGAAATTTCTCTGGGCACAAATTGCTCCTGGTTTGAGCTAAAATCTCCCTCATCAGCACAATTCCGTGTTTCTAAAGGGCCTTGCCATGAAATCCGTTGGATTTTCTTTCCAGCAGGTCCTAAAATCCCGGGAAGGGGAACAGAGCATCCCTAATTTAGTGGGGCTTGGTGGTGTCTCCTGGCCCTGCCCCAAATTAATGTGGCCTAAAAACTCGGGAGCTTTTCCTCTTTAGCTCCTTCTTGGATAGGTTTGAAAGGAATCTTAATTTTTCCCCGGAAGGCAAATTAGGGATTACTCAGAAATCATTGATACTTCAGTAACTCCAAATTTCACTGGATTTTGTGAGAGTTTTCCAATTTTTTGGGTGCTTTTTTCCTGAGGAAGTTTTTGGTTTTCTTTGGGTTTGGGGTTTATTCTTCTCCTTATGTTGTTAAATTTCCAAAGGTGTGATCTCCTCTGGGAAGGGGCTTTGATTTTTGGGATGAAGTAACACCAGGTCCCTGTGGATCCAAAACACCTCAGGCTGAAAAATCATGGAATATCTTGAGTGGGAAGGGACTCACAGGGATTATCAAATCCAACTCCATCTTTCCTCATTAATTTTCCATTAATTTTCTGCTAATTTTCCTCAATCATTTTCCATTTTCCATTAATTTTCCCTGTCTTCAGAGCTCAGCGGCTCCAGAGGATCAGACAAATCCAGCAGCTGGAATTCTGCATCCCTGTGCTCTGCAGGGCACTGGGGGCACCTCCCTCTGTGGGAATATGAATTTTTCCAGCCACTTCCAAAAGGAGCTGGGAGCTAAAATGGGATTTTCTAATTCCGTCCATGGGGAAGAACCTCTGGAAAATCAACTGGAGCGGGCAGAGGTGACAGAAAGGCTGCACCAATTACTCGGGAACAGATCAGAGGTTGATTTATGCCTGGAAGAGCTGGATAATTCCGGGAATAATGAATATTGTATTATTTAATCATTTAAATCTGGCTGTGCTGGGATTTGGAATGTGGTGGAGGGCAGGTGGGCACTGCCTGCTACTGGGAGAAACCTGGGAGTAAATTACTCATGGTCCAACCCAGGATACATCCCGTGCTTGTGTCTCGGTGTATCCCGTGAGTTCCTGGGGTTGGGAATGTGAGAGGCACATCCAATGGAATAAACGGAATGACGGAACTGTATAAGTTGGAAAAAACCTCCAGGATCGAGGCCCAAACACCGCCCTGGCAACTGCAGCGGTCAGGAGGGAATTGAGCCGAGTTTAATTTCTGGAAATACAGTTTTGAGTCCAGACTTACACTCAGAACCAAGGAATGGACACCAGACCTCCCCAGGACCCCGCAGTCACCACCACCGACATCGTAACAACGGGGTTATGCCGCATTTTATAGGGGTGGGAAGGTGGGAATGTCATGGGTACATTGATTCATTTCCAAAATGTTTTCCTAATCTTGTTTTCTTTAATCCTTCCTGGCTGTGTTTGCAGGATTCCTGCCTGCTCCGGCTCCCTGGGATGGGTTAAGGACAGGAAAACAAAGCCAAGGCACCACCCAGCACATCAGAACCCATTTCCAGAGCAGTGCTGGGGCCATTTTTGCATGAAGCTCTGAAGAAATCTCATTTTCCTTTAAGAAATCCCCTTGAAGAATCCCAGAGATCCTGGCTGAGCTGTTTGCTGCTCAGAGCTGATCCCAGCTATGCAAAGCAGCCTTAAACCCAGTTTAACAAGGGAGTTAGAGCTGGCTTAGCGTTAGTTTGCATCACTAGAGGGGTACAAAGCCTGGAAATCATTCCCTAGAGGACCCAAAGTGGTCACAAACATCTGATCCAGCAGGACACCACGAGACCTTGGCACTTCCAGCTGGGAAAAGCAGGGAAGAGCCCTCTATGTACATTTCTTGGAGCTTGTGGGGCTCCACATTTTCCCTTTGCTACGAATTGAGCTCTCCTCGAAGTCCCCAAGTCCTCCAGGGGACTCTGCAGTGCCAGGCCGTGCCCTCCTCGAAGTCCCCAAGTCCTCCAGGGGACTCTGCAGTGCCAGGCCGTGCCCTCCTCGAAGTCCCCAAGTCCTCCAGGGGACTCTGCAGTGCCAGGCCGTGCCCTCAGACCTTGCTGGTCTGCATGTGCCCGTTGAACTCCGCGTTCCTCTGGGTCAGCATGGACTCCTGCAGGCGGCTGCTGTTCTCCTGCCTGTGCTCCACGGGGTCCCCATCCTCCGCTCCGTCGCCCTTCCGGAGGCAGAGAACCTTCTGGAAACTCTGCTTGAAGTTGTCGGAGAGGAAGCCGTAGAGGATGGGGTTGGCGCAGCTGTTGGCGTAGGACAGCACCACCATGAAGAAGTAGAGCCCCTCCAGGACGGGGTCGGCGGGCAGGATGAGGATCAGGTTGACGATGTTCATGGTGTAGAACGGGAGCCAGCAGAACACGAAGACCACCACGATGATCACCACCATCCTGGTGACCTTCCGCTCCGACCTGCGGCGCCGCGTGGAGCCCACGCGGATCCCCGAGGACTTGACCTTGACCACGATCAGCAGGTAGCACAGGCAGATGACCAGCAAAGGGCCGAAGAAGCCCAGCACCGAGGTGTAGATGATGAACGCCGCCGACCAGACGTTGACCGGCTCCGGCCAGTTCATGTTGCACGTCTGGAAGTCCTCCTGCACGTCCGAGAAGATGATCACTGGGAGAACCACCAAGAAGGAGAAGGTCCAGACGGTGGCACTGATGAGCTTGGCCACCCTGGGGCGTCTCCACTTGGTGGACTTGATGGGGTGCACCACGGCCAGGTAGCGGTCCATGCTCATCACCGTCAGGCAGAAGATGCTGGTGAACTGGTTGATGCCGTCCACGGTCATCACCAGGCGGCAGAGGAAGGAGCCGAAGGGCCAGTAGGAGATGGCGTTTTGGGTGGCCAGGAAGGGCAGGCCCAGCATGAAGAGCACATCGGCCACGGCCAGGTTCAGGATGTAGATGTTGGTGACCGTTTTCATCTTGGCGTGCCGCAGCACCACGTAGATGACCAGGGCGTTCCCGCTCAGCCCCACGGCGCACACCAGGAGGTAACAGATGGGAATGAGCACCTTGTGGATGTATTGGAACGGGGGCTGCTCCGGGATTGTCCCGTTCTCCGTCACATTGGGCAGCAGGGAGGAGTTTACCTCACTGGGAGCGGCTTCCATGCTAAACGTGCTGGAAAAGTACAAAGGATCCATAATTTTTTTCTCCGTGGTTTTCCTCTTAGGAGAGATTAAACTCCACGGGCATCTTGTTCCTAGAAGGAAAATTGAAAAAGGAAGGAAAAGAGAGAAAGGAAGATGGAATTCAAAGCGGAGTTTTACAATCACTTCCATTTTCTCTTCTATTCAGCATTTGGGTTGGAATTATTCAGCCAGGGAGAGGGACGGGATCAATTCCCAAACAAAGGAATTGCACAATGGGAAAATCCCAGCACATCCCGGGCTCTGTTTCATTGTGACAGGATCCAGGGCTGGCTGTAACTGTAAAGGATTTTTCCCCTGAGGTGGAGAAGCTCTGGAATAGAATTCCCAGAGCAGCTGTGGCTGCCCCTGGATCCCTGGAAGTGCCCAAGGCCAGGTTGGACGGGGCTTGGAGCACCCTGGGATGGTGGAAGGTGTTAGGGTTGGAACTGGGATGGGCTTTAAGGTCTCTTCCAACCCAAACCATTCTGGGATTCCACAAAATCCAGAGGGCCCCTGATTTTCCATCTAAAATCCGATACAGAAATTGTTGGAATATTGTTTTGGAGGACTCTGAGCAGCACACCCCAATCAGAGCAGAGCCTTCCCTTGGTGCTGAGCTCTTTAAATCCCAGTTTGGGGCAGCTCTGCAGGGACCTGGGGGACTCTGGGGTGACTCAATCCCACCTTTCTCCATCCAAACTCCAGGTGCTTTTGGAACCAGAGCCAAAGACAATTCCTGGATTTTCCAGGAATCTCCACTGTGCTGATTCCCAGGTCTCCCTGTTTCCATAAATCCACTTTTCCTTCCTATTCTTCCCTTCAGTGATCCCAGCTGGGGCACAGCAGAAAAGTGGAATCTTCCAAACCCCTGCCGGCTGGGAATGAGGCACTGCTTTGGCTTCTCCTGGGATTCCCCCATGAATATTCCAAGATTTGACACAACTCAGGATTTTAAAATGAGTGGCAGACCTGGATTTAAATCCCACTTTTTAGGCTGCCTGGCACAACCAATGCAGAACCTCAGGGAACATCAGTGAATAGGTGAGGAAATAAAACCCTCCAGAACAATGGAAAACGCTTGGAAAAAATTCCAAGATGGAAAGGACCATGGGTGAAGTCACTTCCCCAGGGGTCAGGATGTGTGCACAGACATGGGAAGGAATAAACTCCTTTTTTTTCTGTCTCTCAAGAATATTTTTTGTGTTCCTGCATCCTCTCCTCTCACCCCGAACTGTTTTTTATCCCAAAAATCCCTTTTTCCTGCAGGAAATCCAAGCTGCAGTGGGCAGCTCCCAGAGACCTGAACAGATCTGGAGCTGGAAAAATTTGAACAACCATTCTGAAAGAGGTGGATAATTTCCAACGCCCTTTTCCTGCGGCGTGCTTTATTCCCAGGAATATTTTTCCATATTTTTGTCAGAGTGTTGTTCCAAGGAGGTGTTTATCAAGCATTTTCCTGGAGAAACTTGGAAACATCACCTCTAAAAAAGGGAGATTTCAAGCAGCAAGGTCTCCGCCAAACCCCACAGCAAACCCCGGTGAAGGTGGAAGAAACGCCGAGGAGTTTTCGCTCTCATCACCTGACGATCAGATTCCCATAATAACCCGGGGGTTTGGATCTGGAATGGCAAGCACCCAGCCCACGGTGCTGGAAAAACTCCCCGTCTCCAGGAGCCATCCGAAGCCACCTCCGTTGGTGGCTGGGCTTTCTCCTGGGGTGAGAAAACCTGGGGGAGAGGAGGAGTCCCAGCAGCTCCCGGGTGGAATCACACATGTGCCGTGGGAATGTGCAGATGGGGAGTAGGTGTCTCACGTGGCTGGGCGGAGATGGGAAATCGGGAATGCAGGGACGGCAGGGACAGCGGAGGGAGCTCCAGCAAACGCTGGGAGATGGGGATGAGGATGGGGCAGGAGGAGCTGAAAACGCTGTTGGAATATTTGGGATTCAGGTGTTGCAGCTCAGGAAGCATCCCTGCAATTCCCAAAATCCCACTGCTCAGCCAAGACCGTGCTCCTTCTGAATTAAACAGGAGTGGGTCAGTGCTTGGATAAAATAACAAAGGAAAACTCCAGTGCTTGGATAAAATAACAAAGGAAAACTCCAGCTCTGGCTAAAAAGTGGGATTTTAAATCCTGCTCTGCCACTCATTTGAAAATCCTCGGGTTATTTATGGGGGAAATCTGGGAGAAGCCAAAGCAGCGCCTCATTCCCGGCTGGAAGGGCTCTGGAAGTTCCCATTTTCCTGCCGTGACCCAGCTGGGATCACTGGAGGGAAGAACAGGAAGGAAAAAATCTGTGGGATGGGGCAGTCAGTGTTTATGATCTCGTATCCATGGAGCTGCATCTTTGGGATGCTGCAGGGATTGGGAATGTTCTTCCCCCCACAAGCAGCCCGGACAAGCTCAGCACATCCAGGCTGGGCCCAAAAGCCCAATTTTCCTTCTGAGCCTGTAAAAAATTGGAGCACATGGAAAGGAGCAGGGCTGGAACTCAGCAGGGAAGGTCAGGAGGGGCAGTCATGTGTGGCTCATCCTCTAAAAAACGGGAAAGGACACCTTTTCCAAAGTGCCTTTTCCCACATATCCTTGGATTTGGGGATTGTGGGAATTACACAATGACTTCAATCCTGTTCCTTCCACCGCCTTTGGAGTTCAGGCCTTGGGAAGAGGAGCTCTTTTCTTTGGATACTTCCAATTTCTTCTCCCCCTGGAGAAATCCTCCAGCCCCAAATCCCTGTTTCCAAAGAGCCTCGGGCTCTCCCAGCCATCCATTGGCATTCCAGAGGTTTTCCATGAAGGATTTGGATGTGTTTTCCATGGAGAGGAACTTCCAGGCTCCTTCAGCAGCAGCAGCTGTGCCAGACTTTTCTGGGAGCCAGGGACACTTTGTCCCCTCAGATTTTGGGGCTCTTCCCTTGGCTTTGTGGGAACATTCACCTTTCCCCTCAGGATTTCTGTTCCATGGGATGAACTGTACAATATTCCCTGCCACACCGAGTGAATTGAGAAGGGAATCCCAGAATCCCAGAATGGTTTGGGTTGGAAGGGACCTTAAAGCTGATCCATGGGCAGGGACACCTTCCCCTATCCCAGGTTGCTCCAAGCCCCGTCCAACCTGGATGTGGACAATTCCAGGGATGTCCCAGTGCATTTCCTGAGGGGAAATCCATCTCCTGTGGCTCTGATGCAAAACCTTCCATCTCTTCCCTGCAGATTTCAGCACCAGGAAGGAATTTACACCATCTCAGTGTTCCCCATTCCCAGAATCTGATGTCCTAAAGTCCCCCAGATCTGCAAACTGAGCCCAGATCCCCATTCCATGTTTTCTTCCCTCAGCCTTTGCCTTGCAGCCACCAGGACTCTGGGATTTGTCCAGGAAACAACAAAAAAACCCCTGGCCAGCTGCAAATCCATGTTTTCCTGGCTGTCTTGGACGAGCACAGGGAATTTTCCCCCTATCCAGGGGACAATTTGTCCCTCACCAGCTCGATTTGGCCTCAGCTCCTTTTGTCACCACGGCATTGAACCACCGGGAACCTCCACAAAGGGTGATTAAAGGGAATTATTAAAGGTAATTAAGACACGCCGATTGATCCCTCAGACCCTTGTTTGGTGTTCTTAATTAAGGGATTAATCAAGGACACACCTCCAGGGGATTTTCCTCTCATCCAGTTTTTTTTTTTCCCCTTTGATCTCCGAGTCCCCGCCCTGGGATTGTCCATAAAGTCTGGGCTTTCTGCTTAAAACTGGAATAATCCCTGACAGAATTCCAAGTTTTAACAGAGCAGCATCCCAGAAAAAAATCAGCATCCACAGCAGCTGAACATAACTCTGTGCCTGCTTCCCAAAAAAAAAATTCGGGAATAAATAGCGGAGGTGTTATGGTGTCAGAATTTAACATTTGTGAAAAGTCCTAAATAAACCTGAGGGGAAAAAAAAACAGGGATTAAGAGGGACTGAAAAATCATCCCAGCCTAAGGAAAAACAAACGTTTAAAATTGGAATTAAAACCTTTGATTTGAAATTAAAAATGCCCGGACAGATCAAGGCTGAAATTTTCCCTGGCTCTGGTCACAGCAGGAAAGGACAAATAATTCCAGGGAGAGGATTGCGTGAGAGAGGAGCAGGGATCGGGCAGGAATTGCAGGAGGAAACCTGATTTTCCGAGGCCAGATCGGATCCCGCTGCCTGTTTGCCTCTGGAATCATCATCCCTCTCTCCTGCAGCATCCACGATAATTGCTGGGACTGGAATTACAGCACCAGGATGGCAGATTGCTGCTTCCAGGCGCAGGATAATTAGGGATAACACACCCAGTGGGAATCCAAGCTTTTAAAACAGTCTTGGGAGGAAAAGCACCGGGAGGACTCTCCAGGAATTGTCTCCCCACGGTAGAACTTTGTGGGGTTTTCCCATCCCATGGATTTGGCTGGAATAAATTCCTGGTTTTTTAGTAAATTTTCCCTTTTGGAGCTGAGTGTCCATCAGCTGCTGCTTCCCAGAGAGCCTGTGGGGCCTCATTCCATGGATTTGTGTGGCTGGAGCAGGCAGGAGAAGGAGAGGAGGGAGTGGTGGTGTGGAAGTTGGGGAGACCTGGCAGAGCAGCTCTGGAATAACACAAAAATCCAGGGAAAGCTGGGTGGGAGCAGCAGGGAAATGCAGCATCACCCTGAGAGCTGCTGCAACTCCTGAGGTATAAAAATGTTCTTTACCACTCCAGCAGCTCCCACACAGCATGGGCACCTCGGTTTTCTCATTCCCAACCCTATCCCACCACCTGGAGTTAAAAAAACCAAAGGAATCAGTTCAGATTCTCCAGAAAAGGAGCTTTCTCCTTGTTCAAATCTGCCTTTGCTGCTTCTCGGGGGGCGTTTGGCACCCCGAAAATCCCAATTACGGATTGGTCTCTGCTGAAAACAAAACCTGCTCACATTGAATTGCTCCTCTGTTCCGACTCCCTGAATTGGGACTGAACACTGATCACCTGAATTCCAAGTTCAACAACTTCTTCCCACTTTTAACCCTAAAAAAAATCTTTAGAAATCGTATTTTCTTTGGCCAAATATTTGCTGAATCCTTTTTTTCCTCCCCAAACACGTTTCAGGCTCTGTTGTGCTCAGGGGTTCCTCATCCAGGCTGAGCTGCTCCTGCCACACAAACACTCGCACAAAGCAAATGCTGCGGGGTTTGGTCCCAGGTTTAAACTGGGTTTGCTCCCGGGTTTAAGATGGGTTTGGTCCCAGATTTTAACTGGGTTTGCTCCCATATTTGAGCTGTGTTTGCTCCCAGATTTAAACTGGGTTTGGCCCCAAATTTAAACTGGATTTCCTCCCAGATTTAAGGTCGGTTTGCTCCCAGGTTTAAGATGGGTTTGGTCCCAGATTTAAACTGGGTTTGGTCCCAGATTTAAACTGGGTTTGGTCCCGGATTTAGGGTGGGTTTGCTCCCGGATTTAAGCAGCTCCAGACAGAAGAAGCTGTGGAGCTCCATCTCTGTGCTCCCACCGGGCAGCGGGGCTGGGCTGGAGCTCCCAAATGCGGCTCCAGCTCCAGCACATCCCCAAACCCAGAGGGTTTTCCCCAAAGGTTTCTTTTCCGACCTTCCCCTGTGCAATCCAGGGACATCCCGTGATTTCAGGGATGTGCCAGAGCAGTGGAGGAGCTCTAATTCCAGGCTGTGGCTGCTCCCAGGCTGAGGGAGAGCGGGAGCACCCCCGGCTCCCTCTGGCTCAGGGAGAGCCCCACATTGGGAAGGAGCTCAGGAGCAGCTCCTCTCGGTCCAAGAAGTGCTGCAGCTCCAGAAGAGGGAAAATTCCAGGATTTGGGGTCTCTGGCTTGGATCCATCCCTCTCCAGCAGAGCAGCTCCACTGCAGCCACCAAGCCCTGGTGACAGCGTCCCCAGGAGCCGCGATTTCCCACACAGCGCTCCCAGGCTGCTCCCAGCACCCTGGAAGCGGCTGTGGGGTTTAACCCGGGGGTCTCCTCCTCCCCAGAACCACAAAAAGGCTCTCGTTGAGCCCAAACCACTCGAGCCAGGCTGTTCTTTCCCTGCTCTTCCATGCCACACTCTGGGCACCGGGAACAGGGAACAGCCTGTGCCCAGCGCTGGGAGCTGCAGGGAGCTGCTCCCAGCCCAGCCCAGATCCGTCCCGACCCCCTGGATGTCACCTTGACCTCGGCATCCTCTGCTCGCTGACCCCTCTGGAGCACATCCCATCCCTGCGTTCCCTGCCGTGTGTTATCCCAGAGGAGCGTCCAGCGCGGAGCTCTGATCCCTCCGAGCTCCCTGAGCCCTCCCGGCTGGGCACATCCAGGGCTCTGCCACATCCCCGGGGTGGCAGCGGCCCCCGGGCTGTGCCCGCAGGTCCCTCCCGCCGGTGCCTCTCGCGTCCCTTTCGAGCTCCAAAGCCGCGCTCAGGCTGCTCCTGCTTCGAACGCGGCATCGTCCCCCCGGCCCGGGGTCCCTCCCGGGCACCCCCCAGCCAGGACGGGTCACCCCAATGTCCAGAGGGTCCCTCCCGGGCACTCCCACACCAGGATTGGTCACCCCACTGCCCAGAGGGTCCCTCCTCGCCATCCCCACACCAGGATAGGGTCATTCCTCTTCCCAGCACCGAACCCCCCCTCAGAAGGGCAAATTCGGGGTGTCCACAAGCGGGACCGATGACTCCGCTGCCTCCTCCACCCCAGCGAGCCCCCAGCCGCGGGGTGCGCTTTGCGAAACCCCCGCCCGCCCCGTCTCCATCCTCCACCGATCCCTCCTGTTCCCGCATCCCGGCTCGCTGTTCCCGGCTCCCGGCCATGGTTACCTGCGGCTCCAGGGCTGCTCTCCCGCTGGAGCAGGAGCCTCCCCGGGAGAGCACCGGCTGCGGGCGGGGACCGCGGCCGCTCCCCCGGGAGGAGGGACCGGGCTCGGAGGGGCCGGGGGTGTCGCAGCCCTGGGGCCGCCCCCTGCTCGGGACCTCGGGCTGGAGCCCGGGAGCCGCCGCTGCGGGCAGCGGGAGCGCTGCGCAGGGAGGCTCTGCCCGCCTCCCCGTGCCTGTGCCCCCTCCCCATGTCCTCTGTTCCCCCTTTCCCATCCCTGTGCCCCCCTGCTCACGTCTCTGCCCTCTTCCCACGTCTCTGCCCCTCTCCTCATGCCTCTGCCCCACTCCCGATCCCTGTTCCCCCTTCCCATGCCTGTGTCCCCCTCCCTATCCCTATACCCCACTCCCTATCCCTGTGTCCCCCTCCCTACTTCTCTGCCCTTCTCCCCATGCCTCTGTCCCCTTTCCATCCCCGTTCCCCCCTCCCCATCCCCCTTCCCCCATCCCTGTTCTCCCATCCCATTCCCCCATCCCCGGCTCCGGGCTGCCCTTACCCGGCTGTGCCGCTCCCGCAGCGCTGCCCGGCCGGGGGTTGAGCCCCGCCAGGAGCGGGGTCCGCGCTCCGCTCCCGGGAGGGGCCGGAGGGGGAAGAGCCGCATTTCCCCCCTGCTCCAGCTCCTGTCCAGCCCCGAGAAGTCCTTTCAAAGCCTCCCGCAGGCTCCCGGCTGGAAGCGAGCCCCCTCCCGACCCCCCAAACGCCCCATCAGAGCCCGCGGGTTCCTTCGGGGGCAGCGGGAGGGCTCTGACACCTCCGGGGCTTGGATTTCACGCCCCTGTCCCCGAGCAGAAGGGGAGCCCGAGTGCCAAGGTCGCAGCCCGCCTCTCCTTGGAGAACGGGATCCCATGTGGAGAGGTTTTCCTCCAGCTGGCTCCGAGTCAGGCCTTAAAATCGCTCCCTGGTGGAAGGACGCAGGGCGGAAAATCCCGGCTGCGAGGGGAACTTGGATTCACTCCCTCCCAAACTCCCTGGGATGCTGCTGGGCGGGAAGGGGCTGAAATATTTGGGATTCTGAGTCTTTTGCAATGCAACAAGTGAGATAAGAGCGAGGCAGAGCTCTGCCCCCTCCTCCCCGCACCCTCCCCGTGCTGTCACATATTCAGACATCAATCCCAGCGTCACCCCAAGTGCTTTTCTCCCCCATTTCTGGGCAGAGCGGGGGGCTCAGAGCAGCTCAGGGCTCCCCGCGGCAGCCCCTCCTCATCAGCATGCACAAAGCGTGGCGCTGGTAATAATGGATATGATCTTAATCCTCTGTTGAGGCTTTTCAATTTGAGTCAGACGTGTGAACGCAGGGCGGAAAAAAAAAAAAGCGAGGCAGAGCTGCTGCTGGCATGTCAGCCTGGAATTCAATCTGCTGATGTATTTATGGGCATGGGTTGCTAAACGCGAGAGAGACTCCAGCCTGCTCTCGCCATGACAATGGGCAGAGTCAGCCGATAAAAATAGAGTTGGGCATGATAAACAGCACAGGAGAGGAGGTTCGGATCACCTGCTCCGCCAGCGCGCCCAGAAGATGCCCACAATTTATTCCCAAGCAATGGTCCCGCTGGGAATGGCAGCTTGAAGCCAAGTGGGGTTAATTTAAGGAATTAGCCTTATTTTATTAGGATTTATTAGCGTTTTGTGCTAGGAAAAAATTGCTGGATAAACACGGCGGTGCCTCAGTTGTCCTGAAGAAAACAGCGCTTTTCCTGTAAATAAACACTCTGGAAAAACAGGAGTTTTATCGGGATCTGTGCTGGGACAGAGGCAGGATTTTCAACAGCTCTCAAGGCTGGTTAAATTCTTTACCTGCTCGAGCCAACAGCGCCGTGTCGGGGCTGAATGGAGGGAACACAAAGCCTCGGAGAGCATTCCCTGTTATCCCACACAAAGCCTCGGAGAGCATTCCCTGTTATCCTGCTCTCAGTGCCTGACACCCCCGGGCAGAGGGCAAAGAGCAGCTCCAGCAACCTCGGGATAAACACGGGAGGGAAAATGCTCCTGGCACCCGGGAGTGGCACAGAGACCTTCGGTGACACAGGGGGACATCTGAGGGGACAGCACACAGCAGGGGTGGGACAGTTCCTTTTATTTCCCGTTTTTCTGTGTCTCTCCTTCTGCTGGATGGAATATTTTATCATCTGTGTGCTTGGGACATTTTTTATGTTGACATTCCAGACAGGAAGGAGAGCTGGGATGGAGATAAAAGCCTCGAAATGAGGGATTTTGTTTGGTTCTGCTCTTTGCCTGTGTCCTTGTGGCCAAGGAGGACAATGGGATCCCAGGGAGCTCCACCTGAACAGGGGGAAGAACTTCCCTGGGCAGTGCCCAGCCCTGAACAGAACCCACAGAGGGTGTGGAGTCTCCCTCCTTGGGGATATCCCACAATTCCAGGATGAAATCCCACGCTGGGATGACCCCGCTGGAGCAGACGGAACCCCCTGTGCTCCCTTCCAACCTGCCCCATCCCAGGATTCCACGATCCATGCGCAAACCCCTCCCAAATTCCAAATTTGGTTATGAGCTTCCTTATTCTGTCGCACACAGAAATTCCATGTCCTGGCATAATCCCTGGAAGGGTTCATCCCCCGGGAATGCTGACGGATGGGGAAATGCTGCCACGCGTCCTGGCACCAACCCAGTTTAACTCCCCGCGTGTGTGTGTGTGACACGGGGGAGCTGCGGGGACACGAGCACGGGAAGCTCCTCCTGCCTTTGGGAATCTGCCTCGGCAAAACGCAGCTGAGGCAGCAGGGATGAGCTGGGATCCGTATTTTTAGAAGGAAGCACTCCTGGGGAACTCATGGCAGCAGCTTTTCCCAGGGGAGATCGGCATTAAGGAGCTGGTGCGGAGGAATCAGGGGTGTGGGGTCATCTCCAGGAGAGATTTGGGTCCAAGCCCGGCTTGAAAATGTTGGAAGTGAATCCTTAGGGTTGGATTGACTTTGGTTAAGGACTGGAATGGGACACTCAAGATCCCTTAAACCTCAGACCAACAAAGAGACTGAGGAGCAGAAGATCTTTGGGTTGCTCCCAGTTTCTGGAATTGTGGATCTAAAAATTCATTCCAGGCATGTCCATATTTTTAGAAAGAAAAACTCCTGGGGAACTCATGGCAGCAGCTTTTCCCAGGGGAGATCGGCATTAAGGAGCTGGTGAGGAGGAATCAGGAGTGCGGAGCTATCTCCAGGAGAGATTTGGGTCCAAGCCTGGGTGGAATTGGCTGGAAATGCTGGAATTGAAGCTTTAGGGTTGGATTGGCTCTGATTGAGGATGGGAATGGGACAATCGAGATCCCTTAAATCTCAGACCAACAGAGAGACTGAGTGAGGTCACCCTGAAGCTTCTCCTCTCCAGGCTGAACATTCCCAGCTCTCCCAGCCTTTCCCCACTGCTCCATCCCTCTGCTCATCCTGGATTTTGCTCCGTTGGGAACAGCTGAGTGGGAGGTCAGGGAAAGAAAACCAATTCCCTTTCCCAGCCAAGCCCAGGTTCCCTCCAGGTGGCCAATCCAACCCTTCAGCTTCTTCCTCTCTTCCCGCTCCCCTGCCGCCGGCAATTCCCCAATTTGACACCAGATGGGTCTGGAATTCCCGCCCCTTGGAGAGGCTTTGACAGGCGTTGATTTCCCTCCCTCCCTAAGGAGCAGAACAAAGGGAGGCAAAACCACCTCAGCCTTGCTGCAATTCCTGATTTTCCCGATTTCACAGGCACAAGGAAAACCTTCGGCTGTAAACTGGGAATGTCATGGAGTGCAGCCGCTGGCCCCCAGTTCCAAGCTGAGCTTGTGTTCTGTGAGCCCCCAAAGCGCTCAAGCTCAACGCCAGCCCAGCACTAAAAAAACTAAATAAAAATAAAAATCAAACTTCCTGCTGCACCTGGAATTCCTGGGAGAAGGAAAAACTGGAAACCAAACGCCATGGCTGGAGGTGGTGATGGATATCTGTGGATATTTCTGAGCAGCGAGAAGCAGCAAACAGATCCATTTATTTCTATGGCAACAGGAATAACTCAGGGCTCCACCGGAGCCCAAATCTCAGCTGGATTTGGAAATTCCCAGTGATGGTTTCCACTCTGATCCATGATTTTCCCAGAGCTCTCATCCCGTTCATCTCCTTTTTCTTGGGCTGGTTGAGTTAAAAACCCACGTTTAAAATCCTTAAAGGAAAACATGGTGGGACTTCCATGGCGAAGGAAAAAGGCCGGGATTGAATCCTTCAGGAGCTGGGATTGAGTCCCAGGTTGACTGGAAATGCCGTGTCTGGCTGGGATGGGAACCTTCCCAAGGCCATCCCGCACTTTAGGGAGTTTTGTGGGAATGACGGGTGGACAAATCTCCAGCCCAACCCTCTGTTTAACCAGGATAAGCTTCCCTCTTTTCCAGAGCCTCCAACTCCCACTTTTTTTCAAATAAAGCTGCTCCTTCCCCACTCAGGGAGATTTTGAAGCACCAAGGAGTTGATTCCCATCCTGGTCAAGTTCTGTAGATTTTCCTGTGTTTCCACACTGATTCCATTGGGTTTGGAATTCCCCAGAATTCCTTTGGAATTCCAACCTGATTCCTCTGGTGGATGTGAAAATTCTGAGCCGAATCCTTCGCATCCAATCCATTTTTGGAGAAACAGCTCCAAAAACTGCGAGCAACCCAAGGATCTTCTGCTCAGTTCCTCGGCTGGTCTGAGGTAAAGAGGGAACTTGATTTAATTACTCCAGTCCTTAAACAAGACTTGTATCAGCCTGACATCAGTTAAACTCGAGCCTTAAATGAGTGCTCAAAAGTCAAGCCTAAAAGAAGACTCGTATCAGCCTGACATCAGTTAAACTCGAGCCTTAAACAAGGGCTCAAAAGTCAAACCTAAAACAAGAATTAATTCCCCTTTACAATGGATGAAGCTCTAGGGAAGGATTTCTCTTATCTCTGAACCTTATCAGCTTTATTTTCCTGTTCCTCCAGCTTCATATCTCTTAAACTCAAGGTCAAGCCTTAAACGAGTGCTCAAAGCCAAGTCTTAAACAAGAATTAAATCCACTTTGGGATGGATGAGCCTCCAGAAAAGGATTTCTCTTATCTCTCACCCTTATCAGCTTTATTTCACTTTCCCTCCAGCTCCCATGAATTCAAATCCCCCCTGGCTGCTGCTCTGGAGAAGTAAAGGAGCTTTTCCCTGGAATAGACCAAAATTCCTCTTGGAATTAGGACTTGTTGTCCAACAGGGTTCATTTGTGGCCGGAGCCTCCTACACCAGACCAGAGATCCATCATTTCTAGGAGGAATTCTCCTCTCTCCTTGTTCCTTTCCCATCCCAGCACTTTCTGGAGGAATCACAGGTTGGGAATTTTATTCCAGTGCCATTTTTAACGGATTTTTCCATTCCCGCCCCAGAACAAACGGCAGGAAGGAGCTGCCAGCTTTCCCAAGGATTCCCACGCAGGCAGGGCGGGAATTTTTGGTGTTTTCCTTAAATACCTCGGTGTTTGCAAGCTTGAGCAGATTATTCCAGCAGGTGGCAAAGGATTTATTGCTGGAATTTTCCTCACCCCCCACTCCTTGCTGATTTCTGCTTTCTCCAGAGCCAGGAGAATCTTGGAGCTGCAGCTTTGGGATCAACCATTTTCTGTAAGAATGAGCAGAATTCCTGCCTCTTTTCCCAGGTTTTACATCAAGCCAGTCCTAATTTTGCTTTATTTTTGGGAATTTAAGTCAGGAATATTCCAGAAGCTTCCATGGTTTTTCCCAACTTGACCATCCTGCAGCCACTGCAGGGTTATTTCCATGGGATTATTTCCATGGAATTCCTGGGATTTGGCCAAGCTTTCTTCTCTCTGATGATGGGAAACAAAGCCCGGGGAAAACGGCTTGATATCCCCAAAATCACGTGGGATTTTGGCAGATTTTCCCAGCTTTCATTTCCCTTTTGGGGGAGAAAATTCCCTGATTTTGCTGCCGCAGCTGAAGCGAATCCATCCCAAAAAAACCAACTGTTTTTTCCTTAAAATTTCTTCCCAAGCTCCTTCACGCAAGGGGAAATTCTGGGATTTGCACAAGATTCCAGAGGCTGGGCTGGGCCTTGGTCTCTTTTTATGTGTCCATAATTGAATCATGCCCCAATCCCAAAACGTGGGGTAAAAGTCCCTTTTTGGGGTAAAAAAGGAAGCATCAAAATGTTATTTTTAGTACTCAGGGGTGGATTTGGTCAGAGAATTCCATCTTTATTTATTTCCCGCTTTTCCAAGAGGGATTTCAAGGATGGCTCCCAGAAGTTGGCTGCTCCCAGGAATGGGGGAAGCAGAGTGCTGTGAGTGTTCCCAGAACATTCAAAATCTCCTTGATTGTGCTCTGGGAGGAAGCAGGAGAGGGTTTTGCTCCTGGATTTATTCCTTTCAGCAGATCTTTCCCGAGTGCATTCCAGATGGGGTCATTAGGAAAAGGCTGATATTCCCATAATTCCAATTCCAAGTGGTTTGGGTCCACAAATCTTTTGGATTCATTTTGGGGTTTTTTATTTCCAGAGATGAGATCCTGAGGGATTTTGAGAAGAGCAGGCCGTTGTTATCTTTCCAACATTTCTCAGAGATTCCCCCTGCAAATTGAAAATATTCCCAAAAATCAGCACTCGCAATTCCCGAGGAGAAAAGCAGCAATGCAGGAGTCCGTTGCATCCGTGGAATTCTGGGAGCCCCTTTCCCTTCCAGACCCTTTCCTTAATTTTATTAAAGAGTCTGGCACGGTAGAAAATGGATTTCTGGGAATTCCACCACGTTTCGGAGGCGCTGAAAAGAAGGAATTCCAAAAATAAAGGGATTTTTCACGAGTTCCAGTTCGGCTTTGTCTGGGAGAACAATCCAAGGATATCGGGAATTGTCAGGATTTGAATGGATTTATTCAAACCTCGTGGGAACAAAAAGGTTTTGGTGTTGATGGTTGGCACCTCAGCCACAATCCACGATTTTTAGGGAACAATTCCATCCAGGAATGACTCGCTGGAAGCAATTGGAAGTTTCAGACTTGTTTAGAAGTGGAAAAGTTGGATGGGGTTTAACGTCGGTTTAGCAGGAATGGAGAGGGAATAAAATGCTGTGTTTCAGGATCAGCTTTTGCTGCTGAATTCTGGGGATTGGAAAACATGGAATTCTGGCTGGAATAAATTCCTGCTGGGCGTGGGAGCTGGGGCGAAAATGAGGCCAAAAAAAAGGAATTTTGGTGCGTTCGGAGCCTCTGCAGCACCACGGAGAGCGGCCCCTGTTATCCCGAAAAAACACAAGTCCATCCTCTCCAAACTCCCCGGGAATTCCCTGAATCCTGATCCCCTCTGGAGTTATTTGGGGGAAATGCAGGGATTGATTCGGGAATATTTCATCCATTAACGGGCACAGAGATAAATGGAATTCCAAAGTCATTTCTCCTGGTGGATCACACCCCAGGATGAGCCATGAGGTGACAGCCAGGTCTCCACTTCCTTGGAAAAGGGACAGGAATGGGAATTTCCGTATCCCTGGGAAGGACAAATCCAGGAGAAAATTTTCAATTTATTTTTAATTCTTTCCAGGATTCTCACTTCCCTGGGAAGTGCCCGATATCTCCCAGCTCCGATTTCCAGGCTGGATCCTGGCAAATTCCCACTGGGAGGGTTTTTATCCCTGATACATCCGGGATTTGGGTTCAGACAAGGTGACCTGAAGGAATTGCTGCTGGCGTTGGACCGGGAGCAGATTCCGGGTGTCCCTTTAATTGCAGGTTAATTACTGCGCTTAACGAGCAGGGTAATTCCTGACAGGAAAGTTGTGGGAAGGGGGAAAGCTGCATATTAATTGGAATTCTTTTTTTTTTTCTCCCTGGAAAGTTTGGGAATCATCCCTTGCTGCTGCCGTGGAACTCCTCTGCCAGAGCCTATTTGTATCAGGAAATGTTTTGGATGTTCCAGGAAATCCCTCCCGGGATAAGAAGGCTCCATAAGCTGCCTCCATTAACTGGGATTTCCCAGGAATTAAGGGATCAAGCCATCCCAATCCTTTAGGCTCCAGCACCAGCAGCAGGCCCTGCTCCTTGCACCTTCCCAGCTTTAGGATCCCTTTTTCCCTCTGGCAAATCCCACTGGGAAAACACAACAGGAACACCGTGTTTGCTGCCTTGGTGGATTTTTGCCATTCCGTGTTTATTCATTCCCTGTGGAACATCATCCCAAACGAGGTTTAATTTATTCCCAGCTCCTGGTGTTTATTTAATTCCCTCCTTTTTCCACCTGTGGAATAGCTCCATCCCAGCAGATGTTCCCTGAAACCTGAGGATGCAGCGGGAGCAGGGAAAAGCTGCTCTGGCACCGCTCACAGGGAGGGGTTGGGAAAGTGAGAACTTTCCTGGAGCTGGGAAAGGAAAAGGGGAAATNAGGAAAAGGAAAAGGAAAAGGAAAAGGAAAAGGAAAAGGAAAAGGAAAGATTTACCCATGGCTGCAAAATTTGGGATGAAGAGAAGCAGGAGAGCCCTGGCCCCACAAGCCCATCCCGAAGCTCATCCCTGGGGCTGTGCAGCTTTCCCAGCCTTTGCTCTTCCTGAGTCCCAGCCTCTCTCTCCCCTGCCGATCCAGTCTAAAATAATTACAATAATCTGACAAATTGGCTCTGTTTTCCTGGGAATGAAACATTCCCGCTGCAGCCAAATGGCTCTGCCCGTTCCTCGGGAAGGGCCGTGCGCTCCGAGGGCACACGGAGTTAAATGGAGCTGGGAGATAATCTCATTTCTGGCCACTCTGCTTTTCATTCCATTTTCCCTGCAGATCAATTATCCCCAGGAATTGAATCACAGGGATTGATGTCGCCACTCCCTGGGGGAAAAGTCAGAAAACAACTGGAATCACGGCAGGGAAATGGTTTGGGAAGGAAGGGAAAGGGGCTGAATTCTCCCCGTGGGGCACAACTGCACCTGGGACCCTTCTCCAGCTTCTCTCAATATTTTCCTGCCCTTGGCAGGGTGGGAATGGGATGAGACCCCCAGCAGAGGAGATGCTCCTGCAAACCAGAATCCTGGTGACTTTTAAAGCCCTTTCCAACCCAAACCAGTTGGATTTGATGGGAAAACGGAGCCATTTCACCTGAATTTCCAAACCCTTCCCTCTCCCAGCTTTCAGACAGGCTGGGAATAAAATCCCTCTTATCAGCAGAGGGTGATAAATGTGTCGGGATATTTGATAAATGTGTCGGGATATCAGATAAATGTGTCGGGACATTGGATAAATGAGCTGGGATATCGGATAAATGTGTCGGGATGTTGGATAAACATGTTGGGATATCGGATAAATGTGTTGGGATGTTTGGATTCTTTTTTCCCAGCCCATTTCTTCACTTCTCATGGATTACAGGCTGAGCTTTCCCAGGCTGAGCTTTCCCTTTGCTTCCAGGATGATACTTAAAGGAGCAGAAACAGAAAACCGAGCTACTACAGCGTTTTATGTATCATTTCTCAATTTATTCCATACGAAAGATCCCAGATTTGTTTTCCACGCTTGCCAATGGCTTAACAGAAAAGAAGGAATTGTGGTTTTCTCCCAGGTTTTGTGGGATGAGTACAGAAATCACTGCTTGTAACTCGCCACCTCCAGGTCCACGGGGTAGCGCACGCGGTAGCTCATGCACTTCTTCCTGTCGATAAAAATGCTGTTGGCTTTCACAGCGATTTCCTTCTCCAGCTTCATCCTGGTCTCCTCCAAATTCTTCAGATTCTGCTCAGATACCATCAGTTTTCGCTTCAGGGCTTCCAGGAGTACTGTGAGTTCTTCCACTTCGCTGACCAACCTGGAGGGAATTGGGTTAAGTCGTAAAAAGAGGGGATGGCGCTCCAATAGATTGGATTCGGGATAAGGATCAGCTACAGAATGGAAAATTCATCAGGAAAAGAACAGAAATCCAAGAAAAGATTGGATTTGGGATAAAGATCAACAACTACAGAATTGAAAATTTATCAGGAAAATATATCAGAAAAATCACTCAAAAATATTGGATTTGGGATAAAGATCAGCTACAGAATGGAAAATTCATCAGGAAAAGATCTCAGCGAAATCCAGGAAAAGATTGGATTTGGGATAAAAATCGACTACAGAAGCTAAAATTCATCAGGAAAATATCTCAGAGAAATCCAAGAGAAGCAGAGCTCACTTTCCCAGCTTCTCTACACAAGTTTTCCATGATTTAAGCAGCACCAAGAATGTTTTTTGCTGCTAAAAGCAGTGGAGTAATCCAACCTCTGTGTTGGATATTTGTACCAGGAATTACAGGGTAAAAATTCTTAAGTTTGGCTGGATCAACTGGGTTTTGATCTCTGTTCTCCAGTATAAAACTCCAGAGATCAGGAAAATCTTTACTCCCAAAGTTTTTAAAGAAGGAGCAGGCCATCATTTAAAAAAAGCAGAATAACTCATAAAGAGTACAGAATTCCAACTAAAATCCATGAGGGAGAGGTGTTCCACTGTAATCTGCCTGTGGAGAAGGCCCAGACTGAATTCCTGGGAAAACAAGATCCCTGTGTCTGTGCCAGAGCAGGAATTGCCAACAGGCCGAGCCTGGCAATCAAAGGATTTGTCCCTGTCCCTAAATCCCAGGAAAAGCAGGATACAGCCTGGAAAGCTTGGATAGGGATGGTTTGCTGGGTCAGGTTCTTAAATTAGATTGGGATAAGCAGAATTCCTTCCTCACTGGATAAAGAACTCAATGTTGGTTGGCACTTTTGCTGCAAGGGTTTTGTGACCCTGCTCAAGCTGAATCCCAACTTTTCCTAAAGGTGGGAAAACGTGAGGGAGGAGAATCAGTTCCAGACACCGAGATTTCCCTCACGCAATTCCCAGGATCCATCTCGTGGCGGGTTTTTCCTAGCGAGTGCTCCCGAGATTTTTTTGGAGCAGCTAAATCCAAAAGAAACCAGAGAGTTCAGAGAAGAAAGCGCGGAGATCACAGAGCTGAGCGTGGGGATTTTCTGTGTGATTAATCAGGAGAAAATGAAATTTTCCTCACTCATTTCAGCCAGGTACTTCTGCCTTCGAGCACAAAAGTTCAAAGTTGTGAGGTAAAAAATTCAAAGTTGTGAGGTAAAAAATTCAAAGTTGTGAGGTAAAAAAATTCTCAAAACTGCCTAAAATCATTTTGGGATGGAACAGGACCCTCGGAGGAGTTGTTTAATTCCCTAAATTGGGGTTAATTTAATTACCTGAACTGGGGCTCATCCCTGCAGAGCTCGATGTTGGGCCTGAAGGATCTGTCGAAGAGCCTGGTGTGAGCCACTTTCAGGTGAGCTTCCTTATCCCTGATGGCTTTTTTGAGGCTCACAATGTTGGCTTCCTCATCCGCAATATCCTTCAGGATCTGGGAAAGACATCCAAGAAAAAAAAATTCAAAAAATGAGAACTATTGTCCCCAAAAATGATCTGTTCCTGGTGAAGCGTTAAAGGTTTCAGCTCCTGGTTGGGCGGAATTAAGGAGAACGAAATAATTTGCATTGTAGGTGATAATAAAATCCATTTGATTTTATTTAAAATTAAATACAAGAATTAAGGCGGTTTCGAGCTCTTTATTTTTATTATTACACTGAGAATCACATCTTTAGTTTAGATGAAACAGAAAATATTCTGCAGCCTCTCCCAGGTCCCAAAAGCTTGGGAGAGATCCCAAACCTCTCCCACGTCTCCTGTGGGATGACACCACATCCCACCTCCATGGAGTGCTTTAAATTGTAAATTTTAACTGGAAACTACCCAAGAGAAATAATCAAGTTATTTTGAAGCAGAGCTGCTGATCTGCTTGGAAATGCCTGGATTTGTGAAGAAAATGGAAAAGACAGGAAATCCTGAAATTCTTCTCCTCATAAGCACTGACACACATGCGAAAAATAAAGATATCCAGCTGTCAATACCCACCAGATCCTAAGGAATTATTACTTTTCCCCCACTTGCCAATGGCTACCGGAGAAAAAAGGAGCTGCTCCATGTCGGAAAAGGTGAAGAGGCCAAAGCCACCCCTTCCTCACAGAAAAATAAAAATACTGAGGTGGTTTTGACGTCATTATTTTGATTATTACACTGAAAATCCCATCTTCAGCCTAAAAAGAAGCAGGAAATATTCTCTCAAAACCTCTTCCATGTGTTCTGTGGGATGACAGCACATGCCACCTCCAGGAAGTGCCACCAAATACTAAGGAACGGGGTTTTTTTCCCCACATTTCCAACAGAAATGGCTTAACAGAAAAGAAGGAGCTGCTCCATGCTGAAGGAGGCTGAAGTCAGCCTTTGTCACCTGCCAGGACCTGCTGCTGCTGCCATTCCAGAGAAATCTGGGAATCCTGGCTCAACCAGAGCTCCCTGATCACCCAGTTTTAGATTTTAGCTCAGGATTTAAGTGTTTCATTTAACTCCGTCCCAAGAAAAAGCTGAACCGGAACCACAACAAAGCCCTGAAACCTCTCCCCGGATCCTGATCTGACACAAAAACTCCCGACACGGATTAAGCCATTTTTTTAGAGGAGACATCTCCTGCGATGCCAAAATCCCATCAAATCCCACTGACCTGCTGCAGGTGCTGCTCCAGCCGGAGTTTGGCATCATCCAGCTCCCTGCAGCGGTTGTCGAAGGCCTCGTTGACCGCTGCCCGCTGCATCCTCAGGTCCTCGGATGCGTCGTGGATGATGCTGTTGATCAAGGATCGGAGCTGGACCGAAGCCAATTTTTCCTGTTCCGCACTGGAAATGTTGTCGTGGCTGAACTGGGCCCAGGATTTCGGTGTGGAGGCACTGGAAGAACAGGGAATGGGATAAAAGAGGAATTTTGCCCTTAAAAACCCGTTCTTTCCCTGGAAAAGTGGCCTCAACCTATGCTTGGTTGAGCTCTTGCCTGCAGTGATTTCCCATAAGGAATGAGATGAATCCCTTAATAAATTAATAAAAATTCTTCAATAAATTAATAAAAATCCTGCGATAAATTAATAACCTCTCATTCCTGTGGCTTCAGAGGGAAGTAAATCCTGAGATAAAATCAGCCCGAGCTCATCCATCTTGAGCTAAAACTGCTAAAAATGTTCACACACGTTTTTTGTGCAGTTCAATCCCAGCAAATAAACACGGGAATGTATCCAGCATTTACCGGCTGTGTTCATTTAGAAATAAAAAAAAACCCAGGATCTTGACAGGCTGGAAAAGGGAAGGCTCCAGGGAGAGCTCAGAGCCCCTTCCAGGGCCTAAAGGAGCTCCAGGAGAGCTGGAGAGGGACTGGGGACAAGGCATGGAGGGACAGGACACAGGGAATGGCTTCCCACTGCCAGAGGGCAGGGTTCGATGGGATATTGGGAAGGAATTCCTGGCTGGGAGCGGCTGGAATGGAATTCCCAGAGCAGCTGTGGCTGCCCCTGGATCCCTGGAAGTGTCCAAGGCCAGGCTGGAGCTCTCTGGGATAGTGGGAGGTGTTGGGGTTGGAACTGGATGAGCTTCCAGGTGCTCCCACCGCAGCCCATTCCCAGTAGCACGTCAAGCACTGCTTTTACATCCGTGGAGCTGCCTGGAAGCTCTTTCCACATCCAATCCCACCTGGAACTGAGCGTTCCAGATGTGCTGTTGTTATCCCAAGAGGATCCTGGCAGGAATTACTCACTTCTCCTCGAATTTCACGGAGCTGGGGTGGAACTGGACGTTGGTGCTGTCGGTGCAGTAGCTGACGCATTTATCGTCGATGTGATACGCCTCCACCTTATCCGACCAGTCCAGCTCGCAGTTCTCCTTCTGAATCCGGTTGGATCTGGAAAGTCGGGATCACGACTTAGTGGGAAGCAAGAGAATTCCCAACCCTACTCCCATTTGGGAATGGAGCTCCACCCTTGGTGTTCTACAGGACAACAGGACTGGGAACTTTCCTTGTGGTCAGGAAAATCCCAAAATCCCCCTCCCACAGGCATCTCCTGATTTAGATGGAATTTTGGGAAAAAATTCTTGGCTGTGAAGGTGGGGAGGCCCTGGAATAGAATTCCCAGAGAAGCTGTGGCTGTCCCTGGATCCCTGGAAGTGTCCGAGGCCATCTCGGAGCACGCTGGGATTGTGGAAGGTCCCTGCTCATGGAATGGGATAATATTTAATGATATTCAGATTAAAATTGCTGCTTTGTTGTTAATTAGAGCCACACATCCCTCAGTTAATTAGAATTATAATTATCCCGATTACAAAAGCCTGTGGGTCGTTATCAGCTGATAACACCAGGTGTCACTGTCACACAAGGAATTAGGAATTCTGGAAAATGGGATTTATATGGGGCTAAAATGGGGCTAAAATGGGGCTAAATGGGAATAAATGGGACTAAAACTGGGCAAAATGGGGCTAAGTGGAGGTAAAATGGGATAAATAGGGACTAAAATGGAACAAAATGGGGCTAAAATGGGGTTAAAATGGGGCTGAAATCAGTTAAATGGGGTTAAATGGGACTAAAATTGGGTAAAATGGGGTTAAAATGGGGCTAAAATGTGGCTAAATTATGTTAAAATGGGGCTAAAAAGGAGCTAAAATGATTTAAAAACAATTTTAAAACGCCAAATTAAACTCATTAGGCTCCTCTCGTGCTCTAATTAATTTAACAGGGCTACTATATATTAATTTGCATTTACAGCCATCTTTTAAAAAGCAGTATTGCATTTATCAGGTAGAACAGGAGCAGATTAAAGGGTTTTTTAAACTAAAATATTAATTTCCCAGCAGTTCATTCCTTGATATTGCTGGATTTAGGATACAGTAACATCTTTCCAAAGGATCTGTTAGAAATTCCAAGCAAATAATCCTTTGGAAAGGCAAGGAACACCCGTCCCGGTACAGAAATTCCAGCTTTAAAGTTCACACTGACATCTGGTGGCGAAAAAAATTCCTCTCGGGAAGCTCCTTTGATCCCCAAAATTCCCTTTAATAATACAAATATATCCCAAGGTGCAAGAAGGTATCCAGGGAATAATTTCACAGCACTGGAGTTTAGTGTTGGAAAACAAATCCAACACAGTTCTGGAAAGCAGGAGAATCTAAATGTCCTTGAAAATCCTGAGGTTTCCAGGTTTAAATGGAATTCCCACAGCTCTTAAGCCTGCCCTTGGTGAGATGTTTATCCACCTTTATCCCAGGAATTATTTGGCTGAAGTATCCTGGGAAATGTTTTACCTTATCTGGGTGGTCGCTTGGATTATGGTTCTTTTCAGGAGATCCCGGATATCCCGGATAAGATCAGCTTCCTAAAGAAAAACAGGGAGAATTCCATGTATCCGGTGCAGGAAACGCAACCCTGAGGAGCAATTCGAGTTGCGGATAAATCCTTAAATTTCCTTATCTACGCTCGCATTGTTACTGTAAAACTTGGAATTTTGGGGTCAGCGCATCCTGAGGGAATTCAGCTCTAAACCTATGGGGGCTGAAAAACCTGGAATATTTCTAAAGCCTGGGAATTCTGTGTATGCCATGAAAAAGTCTGTATGCTATCCTATCATGGAAGGAATTCTTCCCTGGCACAGATTCCCAGAGAAGCTGTGGCTGCCCCATCCCTGGAATGTCCGAGGCCAGGTTGGACAGGGCTTGGAGCAGCCTGGGATAGTGGGAGAGGGTTGGAATAGTGGGAAGAGGTGGAAATAGATGATTTTTAAGGTCCCATCCATCCCAAACCATTCCAGGATTCCGTGATCCCATCAGATTAAACGGAATAAATGAATTCCTTGCTCAGTTTTGAAGTAGGGAAAAATCAGGGAACATCCCCATGCCTGGCACCAGATTAATCAGGTTGGACTTGATGATCTTTAAAGTCTTTTCCAACCTAAAAATTCCCCCAATTCCCTGAATTTTGTAACAATTCCCACATGGAAATATCCTACACCAACTCTCCCCTGTTTGTTTTTGACTGGAAAAAACCTCTCAGATCTTGATTATAAATCAGAAATGACACACAATTCCCAGCCAAAACGTTCCCAAATCCTATCACACCATCGACTTTGTGGAATCCTAAAATATCATGAGCTGGGAAGGATCCACAGGGATCAAGCAATTCCTGATTCTGCCCAGGATAATCCCAAAAATCCCACCAGGTGCCATTGTCTGAACATTTCAGTCTGATCAATATTTTTCTAATATTAATCCTCCGGTTTAATGAGTAACCAATCATGAACTGACTCTGATCAGAGGCTGCAGGTAAATAATCATTAATTCATTTGTGGGATATTGGAATAAGTGTTATTCCAGGATGGAAAATGCCCCGGAAAATGTGTTTTCTGTAACGTCCAGCACAAGAATGACATCAGCTTGGAAGGGAATCTCGGTGCCAGTGTTGGATCATCACCTTGGGATGACCACCAAGACTCAGGGAAAATGAATGACGAAAAATGCCAAAATTCGGACATGGAAACAGGGAAGGAATATCCCACTGCTCCCGAACTTTTGGATTCTGGAGTTTTAAAGTGCAACCTGCAGAGAGGAGAGGATTTAAGGCAAACAGAGAAGGAATTTATGACAGAATAGGACGCTCGTGTTGGTGCAGGAAAACTCTGGTTTGGTTTTGTTCGGGTCTGGGCTGAAAGAGAGCGGGGGGGATCTGCTCTCCTCTAGCCACACGCATGTGATTTGAAACACTTTAAACACAGGAAGGACTGGAAAAAAAAAAATCCTTGGAGTGACACAAAATCCTTGGTGCTTCAGGAAGGGCCACCAGAGCCGTGCGTTGCAGGAGACGCTTCCAGCGGCCGCCGTTTCACCTCCTCATCGCCGCTCGTCATCGCAGAGCGCAGAGCAGCCGTGCCGGGGCTGTCACCACCGGAGCAGCAGTGCCAGGGCTGTCACCAGCCCTCAGGTCCTGCTCACCTTCAGCAGCTGCCTCTCCACCTCATCGATCACCAGGTCCGGGGGCTGCCTCCTCTCCCGGCACTCCAGGTTATCGGTGACCACGCTGTAGGGCACCTCGGTGGCATCGAGCGCCCGCTCCAGCCGCAGCTTCTGCGCCGCCAGCAGGTTGGTCTCGGCGTCCAGCTCCATGATCTCCTTCTGCAGCTCCACCCTCCAGAAGTGGATGTCCTGCAGCCGCTGGCCCAGGGTGGTCTTGGAGTACTCCTGAGCCCGCTGGGCGCTGGCGGCCGCATGTTTCATCAGGTGCTGGGACTCGGCGCGGCCGCGCTCCGCCTCCTCGCTCGCCGTGAACGCCTTGTAGTAGACGCCCGCGTTCCTGCGGTGCCACTCGGGCACCTGGTACTTGGAGGTGCGGAAGCCGGCCATGGCCATGCCGCAGCAGGAGCGCGGCCTCTCGCTGCGGACCACATCGCAGATCTTGCTGGGTAGCGGGCGGGAGGGCACGACCGTGGGCTGCGGCTCCTCGGGCTGCGCCATGGCGAAGCCTCCGCCGCTCCCCCTCTGCCGGCGCTGCCGCCGCCGAGAGTCCTCCTGTCACCACAGCAACGCGGAGGCGGGGCCGCGGATTGATGGACAGCTTCATTCACCAATCAGAGAGAGGAATGCCCCGAGAGCGGCGCTGATTGGCGGATGTGCTTTCTGCGCCCGCCCTCCCGCCTCTCCCCGTCACCATGGCAACGAGTCGCGTGGGTGAGGGAGGTGTCATGGCGGCGCGGGCCGTGCTCATGGAGCCGTAGAACGGTCACGGTTGGAAGCGACTGCCGCTGGAAGCACTAAACCACAGCACCCAGCGCCAGCCCCAGACGCCTCAAACACCTCCAGGGATGGTGACTCCAGCACCTCCCTGGGCACCTGTTCCAATGCCAGCACATGGACAGTGACAGGAATTTCCCTGGAATCCAATGGGAATCCCCGTGTCCCACTTCAAGGGCGTTTCCGCTGATCTCCTCCCTACAGCGGCAGCAGCGGGAGGAGAGGCCGCGGGTTGATTGACAGCTTCAGCCACCAATCAGAGTGCGGATGCGCCCCGAGAGCGGCGCTGAGTGGTGCGCGTGCTTTGTGCTGCCGTCCTCCCGCCCTGTTCCAATGTCAGCACATGGAGAGTGACAGGAATTTCTCTGGAATTCCGTGGGAATCCCCCGTGTCCTAGGTTCAGAGCGTTTGATCTCCTCCCTGCAGCCACAGCAGGAGAGGCCGATCCACCCTCACTGCAATCCCCGCGCCTGGGGCTTTGCTTTTCCAACCGATCCCTTCCCGAGGGAGGAATTTGCAGGAATTCCTGGCAGGTCCAACATGGAGATGGGAATCCAAGCTGTTGCCGTGTTTTCCTTCCTTGGAACGCGGCTCCGGCTGCTCCCGCTCGGAGCTGACCTTTCCCAAGGAATACGGAGATGTTGTTCCCAGATTTCTCCCGGCTGAATTTCTCAGGATGACTTTTCCAAATGGAGGTGGGTGGATGAGAATTCCAGGCGCTGCCGGTGTCCCACATGGATGGGGGAAGGGAGCCTCTCCCGGGATCTGGGAGCGCGGTATTCCCAGCAAAGCCTGAGCGACATTCCCAGGAGCTCCTGGATTTCAAGGAGCACAGACTGAGATCCCGGGAAATTCTGGGATCATTGGCATTCCCAGGAGGAGGAGTTCTCCTAATGGGATGCACGCAGGGCAACATTCCTTGTTTTCCACACAAGAGAACATTCCTTGTTTTCCACAAGGCTCAAATTCCCAGCGATTCCCTCTCCAATGCAAATCCTTATTCCGGGAGAGGCCACAGGGAAAAGCAGGAAGGGAGAAGGAGCTTCCCTATAAAATATTCACCGGTTCCGCTCCACTGGAGCCTCCCGAGGAATTTGGGAATCTGGGATAATGAAGCTGAGCTGCTTTTCCCGGCATTTCTGGCTCATCCTTTATTAATGTGCCCTTTCCATGACTTTCTCGGGATGGCTTTTCCTGAAGGAGATTTGATCCCTTTTTTCCTGTGCAAGGAAGGGAAAATACCCATGGAAAAGGGAATTTGCTTAAAGGATCCTTGGAAATTTTTTTTATTTCCAGTCCTGGAATGGTTTGGATTGGATGGGATTTCATGGAGCATCCCATTCCAACCCTTCCATGGACAGGGACACTTCCAGCATTCCAGGCTGCTCCAAACTCCATCCTTGGACGCTTCCAGGGATCCAGGGGCAGCTTCTCTGGGAATTCCATCCCAGCCAGGAATTCTTTCCCGATATCCCATTTATCCCTGCCCTCTGACATAGTTGGAAGCCATTCCCATTTGTCCCGGCATTCCATGCCCTTGGGAATACTCCCTCGCCATCTTTCCTGGAGATTCCAATCATTCCTGCCCAGCTGAGGGGATTTCCCTGGGAAAAGCAGCCTTAGATGGGCTTATCCCAGTTTTTTTTTGTGCCGGGAATCCTTCTCCATCCTTGCAACGATGGAGCTGGCTGGCAGAGGGAATTCCAGGGAAATCAAACCAAGGGAAAACCGGGATAACGCCAGCGGAGAGGGGGAGAGATTCCAGCCGGAGCGAGGTCAGCCCGGGAATCCTCGCAAGGAAAACCCGGCTGGTTCCCATGGAAACGCCCAGCCGGGATTTCACACTCCGAGTGCGCGAGATTAAAGTCGACATTCCATAAAAAAACAAAAAAAACAAAAACAAAAAAAAAAAACCCAAAAAAAACCCGGGAAAAACCCAGTGAGGGAATCCTGAGGGAACCCCTCCAGCACTTTTATTTTTCCTTCATGGAATACGTGGATAAATAGGAATATTTGGGATTGGGGCACAATTCCAGGGAGCTGCTCCGAGTTCTCACCCTCTCCAGGTGATTTTCCAAGATTCCAGAGGGTTTGGAATCGTTTTGTCTTGGGATAATCGGCGGTTCCAGGAGCTCATTGTAAAGCGTTGGGAATTAAAGGAATTTTAAGGCTTAAATGGAAGAAAATTAAGAGGAAAAAAAAAAGGGAACAGGAGGAGCTTGGAGGTCAGGGATCCATAAAAATCCTGATTTTCCTCTTGAGGAAAACTAGGAATTGCTGGATTTGGGCGGGAAAAGGATTTTTAAGGAATTTTTGTTCCCTGCTGACACCTCGGAGGTTCCACAGCAAAGCTCTCAGGAAAGGTGAGGTTGCCACGGGCAACCAGAATTCCAGAGCCGAGGTGGGAATTCGGGAATCCCTGAGTGGAGCAGGGATTCCCTTCCTGTCAGCAAAGGCCGTGGAAGAGGGAAAATCAGGGAATGCAGCTGGAAAATCCGACTGAAAAGAATAAAACCAGGAAAAAATGCTGAGTTGGAGCGGGTACGGATCCCGAAGGGTTGGAATTGGGGGAAACAGCAGGAAGGGGTTTTCTGGGATGAATGGGAATGGGAATGGGAACAAAGCAAAGCCATTCCATAATGGATCCCGGAAAACTCAAATCCTGGTTTTCGAATCTGCATTTTTGGGATGATTCCCAAACTCCAATGGAAAATTTGGGAATTCTCTCCCCGGAGAGAATCCATGGATTTAGCCATAAAGCAGGAGTAAGGATGAAACTGGATTGGGAATGTTGTTATTCCCGATCTCCGTTGGGATATGCCGGATAAATTTCTTGGAGCCCAAATGTCCCAAAAATCCGCTGGAAAGGGGAAATAAACCGGGAATGAACCCCAGGGACAGCCTGGAACCTTGGGAAGTGGCTCCGGCTTTTCCCTGGGAATCCTGCTGGGATGGAGCAGCTCCGGCAGGGCAATCCCGAGCCTTCGGAATCATGGAATTATGGGATGGCTTGGGATGGAAGGGCCCTAAAGCTCACCCAGTTCCAGCCCAACACCTCCCACAGTTCTGGGCTGCTCCGAGCTGGGCCTTAGAGACTATGCCGGGCTTTACAAAGCCGGGCCTTTATATCCAAAGCTGGGCCTTAGAGACAAAGCCGGACTTTACAGAGCCAGGCCTTTAGATCCAAAACCAGGCCTTACAGACAAAGCTGGGCCTTTAGATCCAAAGCTGGGCCTTAGAGACAAAGCTGAGCTTTATAAAGCCAAGTCTTTAGAGACTAAGCCCCAAGCCATGCTTTTAGAGACAAAGCCAGGCCTTTAGAGACTAAGCTGGGCTTTTAGAGCCAAAGCCGGGCCTTTAGAGACTAAGCTAGGCTTTTAGAGACAAAGCCAGGCCTTTAGAGACTAAGCTGGGCTTTTAGAGCCAAAGCCGGGCTTTTAGAGACTAAGCCAGGCTTTTAAGCTCCTGAGATGAGGCAAAGCGGGCCAGGCGGGGTTTAATTGCTCCGGCTCAGGTAGGCCCGGCTCAGCATTCTGGCTGCAGTCGGGATTTGCCTCCCGAGTGGCCTCCCAGGAATATCTGAGGCCGGAGGGGCACAGGGATGAGGCAGCCGAGAGCTGCCGCCACGGGAGATATTCCAGAGGGAATTGTGAGGAATCTTCCGGCCGGGATGTGCTGGGATGAGCTCGGAGCCTCCGGGGTGTCTTTCCCGCAAGGTCAGGAGCATCCAGGGGAAAGCTCTGGGATGGGAAATGCCGATTGCCCGGAATGTTCTGTCCTCGGTGAGCTCTGGAGTTGGGATCGGCCGTGGCTCCGTTCCCGCGTGGGCCGGAGGCTCCCGGTTTTCCTGGTTTTTTGCGGATGTGTGGCTGTGAGGGAATTCCCGGCCCTGCAGCCTCTGCTCAGGATGTTCCCTGTTCCCTCTCTCCCCGCTCCGGGGATCCCACAAATCCTGAGCGATCCCAAACTGCTCCCACTCGGAGCTGGAATATTCCCGCTCCGGCTGATTTCCCTCCCACCGGAAAGGGCAACGGGAAAAATCCACTCCTGTGTGTCCTGCTGCTCATCCTTTCAGGATCAGCAAATCCCAGGATCAGCAAATCCCGGGATGATTTGGGATGGAAAGGATTTTAAAGCTCATCCAATTCCATAGGCAGGGACACTTTTCCCTATCCCGGATTTCTCCAACCCCTGTCCAACAGGAAGGAGCCTGAAATCCCAGGAAAAAAGGGATGAGGAGAAGCCCCAGTGCCGTTTCCAGCAGCACCAGGAATTCCAGCGGCCCTCGGAGCTGGGGCTGCGGCTCCTCCTTTCTATCGCGAAAAAAAACCCGGGATGATTTGGGCAAGAACGGAGCTTCCGGAGCTTTCACCTCATTTTTTGGGATCACTGGATAATTCAGGCTCGTTTGACCCCTCTTGCTCCCGGTTTTTGGAGCGTCGGATAAGGAGCTCATCCCGTTATCTGTGGGGAAGGTGATTTCCCTTTTTTCCGGCTTCTTTCCTCCCAGAGATTTCCTTGTTATCCCGAAGAAAGGATAATCCAGGATAGGAGGGAAAGGAATTGGATAAATCCAATTATCCCTTGGCCTGGCGAGGTGAACTCATCCCTGAACTCATCCCTGAGGATTATCGGGAATAAACTCGGACTTTTCCAAGCTTTTGAACCCGGCCCAAAGGTTCCCTGACCCCATTCCAGGCTGCAAATTCCAATTGGAAAAGTGCTGAGCTTCCCGAAAAAAAACCCCATCACGGCTTGTCTTGCAAGCGGAATTCTGGGAATAGGAGGTGCCGACCTGAATTTTGGGATTGCAGGAATGCAAAGTTGGGATGAGGGAAGGAACTTTGTTGGGAATATTTAGGAAGTGCCGGTTGATTCCCGTTATTCCCAATATCCAAAATTCCCTTCAAAATGGATTTCCTGGAAAACGCCGGCACTGCCTTCCAAGCTGCCCTCAAATTCCCCTCTCCCAATTTTCCCACGTTTCATTAAATCCCTGGAATGGTTTGGCTGGGAAAGGGATAAAACTGATCCCATTCCAACCTCAACCCCTTCCACTATCCCAGGTTGCTCCAAATCCCATCCAAGCTGGCCTTGGATTCTCTGGAAAACCGGGAATTAGAACAGTTCCTGTCATGGCTCTCGCACTGAACTTGGATATCCCCTGGGAATGATGGGATAAATCCCTTAAACCCCCATTTTCCCCCATTTCTTTTCAGGGATAGGGTGATCCCGAGGGCTCTTGGGAGCAGAGTATTCCAGGAATTTGGATTCAGGAGCTCCTGCAGGATCCAACCGGCTCCAGAGGAAATCCGTGATCCCATTCCCTGCTCCTGGGTGAGGAGCGGAAGGAAATTCCCATGAGGATGAGGGCTCAGATCGGATCCAAGGATTTTCCCAGGTTGGAAGGGCAGCCCCAAATCCCCTTCCCAGCAGAATTTCCCTGTTTTTCCCTGGAAAGGAGACTGCCAGCAGAGGGCACACAATCGATGGAGATGGGATCCATGAACTCCTGTTTCCAGCTCTTCCCGAAGCCCTTTTCCAAGAGGACAAATGGAGGCAGGAAGCGGCATTCCCAAGGTTGGAGAGGATCAGGAATGGGATCTGTGTTTTCCATGGAAAAACGGATTTATTTCCTGCTCAACAACCGGGCTTGGATTTGGTTGGATTTCCTTCCGTCCTGCTTGATTTTTGGGATTTGGAGCTGATTTTTGGCTCCCTCAGAGACCTCAAAAATCCCAATTTTCCGTGGCCAGCTCGGAATTTTTGGGATGCTCATCCCAAAGCACATGAGGAGTGGAGGCAGAGGAGACATTCCTGGAGCGTTCCCGGATCCCAATCCCAGGGATGAGCGAGGAGGCTCAAACAGGAGGATCTGGGATCCCTCTCCCAGGATCTGGGTGCATTTTCCGGGATTTAGGATGTGGAATTCCCTCTGGAATCCCAAATTTGGATGTTTACCCCTCCCACAGCTCCGATCCCTCCGGTCCTCTGGGAACTCATCCCAAGGAGTTTTTTTCCCTTGGAAGTGCCAGTTCATCCTTCAGCTCTTCCCTCTTTTCCAGGCAGCTCCCAACCCATCCCAAGGAATTTAACGCACTCCACCCTCGGAGGATGGGAATTTCCCTGGCTCCTTCTGGCTCCTGGGGGTTCCCAAATGTCGAATTCCATTGGAAAAGCTCAGCAAGCCAGAGTCTGCTGCCATCCGTCATTCCCAAAAATCTCCAGCCTGGTTTTCCTGCTTTTCTCCAGAATATTCCCTCTCAGCAAAGCTCTGGAGACGCCGTCGGGAGCAAGGAGCTCCTTGGAGCCAGGATAACGTTAATTTTGGGATGAGGGCTTGGAGGAGTCTGGATCCGCTCCTGGTTTTGCCACAAACTTCCCGTGGGACCCTCTGGAAAAATCTGAAAAATCGGTGGCACCGAGGGGCAGCGAATCAACAAATCCGGGCCCTCCGGAATTCCAACCCCTCTGCTCCACAGAAATTCCTTCCCAACAACAGAATCCATGGAATCATTTTCCCTCTGGAGGGGCCTGACCTCCAGGGAAGTCCTTGAAAGGAAAAAATTTCATTGAATTTTAATTCCATTCAATTCCATTGAATTCCATTGAATTTTGGGTTAAATTGGGATTTATTGATCCATACTTTTGTCAGGTTTTCCAATGGAAAGGGAACAAATTTTCCAGCAAGGAATGGGATTTGGGCGGCATTTGTGGGATTGGGTCTCCATCAAAAGTCTCGGAGAAGGGCAATGAAGTGAAAATTCCTGATTTTTATCTGCTCTTGCCCAGTTAGTGAACAACCAATCCCTGAAAAAGCAGAATTCCTTCCGTTTTCCCAGAATAAATCAATCACTGGGATTCAAGGATAGGAAATCCCAGCTCCATGAAAATCATGGAATTGCTGTTTTTAACCACAGAATTATCCAAGACATTTCAAAAGCTGTCAGGAATTCCGGCTCCCGCTTCCCTTCCCCGCTCATCCCGGTCTTCCAATAAATTGGGAATTTGGGATTGGACTAAAAAACCTTTCAAGGTCCCTCCCAACCCAAACCATCCTGTGATCCCAGAAAATCTGTCAGGAATTCAGGGAATGTTGCTGCCAACCTGGAGCTCCTCTCCTGCCTTCCAGGGGCTGTTGCTCAGCATGGAATTCCCATGGGAATTATTCTTCTCCAAGGTTTTTGATGGAAATCATCTCTTTCCAGCATGGATTAAACCCTAAAATGTGGGAAGGCAGAGCTGAGCAGTGGAATTTTTTCCCTCCTCAAGGATTTCCGGAATATTTTCCAATTATTGGGAAGAATTTGGATATTTCCCAAGTCTGAACAAGGGATAAGAATAAAGAAATCCAAGCAAAGAATCCTGGGAAAAGCCACTATGGAATTTTTGAGCCTGCCTAAAATCCATGGGGCTGAAACTTTCCTTGGATGAGGGATTTGGGAAAGTTCAGCTGGAGAGGGGAGACAGCAAAGCGAGGGCAGGATTTGGGAAAGGGAATCCCAAACATGCCGAAGGATTTTAGGGAATGCTGGCTCCCAAAAATTGAGGCTTTCCTGGATTGATGATGTTTTCCTGGAGGATACAACACAAGGATGGACTCGATCTCCAAAGCTTTGGATGGATTGAGGGATCGTCCCGGTTTTCCTCAGGATTTAGGGAGGACTTCAAGTCTTCATAATCCTTGGAATTCTTGGTGGATTTCTCCATGGAAAATTCTTCTGTAAGACCTAAGAGGGGACTTTATGGAGAGGGAATTCTCACCAAATCCTGGGAAGAAATTCCTGCTGTTGTTGGAATGTGGAGAGAAACACGGAATTGTTTGGAATGATAGAATCATGGATTGCTTTGGGTGGGAAGGGACTTAAAAATCATCCGGTTCCAACACTTCCCATTATCCCAGGCTGCTCCAAGCCCCATCCAACTGGGACATTCCCGGGATGGAGCAGCCACAGTTTCTCTGATTGGGATGGAAAAGACCTCAAGGATCAAATCCGAGCATTCCCAAAAATTTATCAGAACAATCCAACCTGTCTGCAGCAGTTCCCTGTGGGAATGTCACCGGGATAGGAGGGATATGGGAGGAAGGTGCGGGAAGGTGCGGGAAGGTGCGGGAAGGTGCGGGAAGGGAAGGGAAGGGAAGGGAAGGGAAGGGAATTGCGCAAAGCAGGGATCGCGCCTGAGATTCCCCACTTTTCTCCCAGCTAATTTGGACAAATCCAAAAGTACAGAGGGAGGACGTGGCTGGGAATTTGTGGAGCTCTTCTGGAGTCTCCCACTCGGGAATTCTCCAGCTCAGGAAAATGACCTTTGGAGGGAGAACAGGAGCTTGAGTAAAATGGGAATTGGGGAAGGAGGGGCCAAGTGACGCCTCCTGACTCCATCCCAAAGGCAGGCAATGAAATTCCTGGCTTTCCAGGGGCAGGGGGGTCAGGAGAGCGGGGTGCTCCCGGGAGTGCTGAATCCATCCTCGAATCCATCCTCGAATCCATCCTCCAATCCCTCCTCCAATCCCTCCTCGGAGCTGTTGTGGTTATGGAAAGGAGCCCACACTTTCCCGGCACAGGGATTTACTCCCTCCCGGAATTCCTGAGGATCCCACAAGGCATTGGGAAGAGCTGGGCAGATCCTGCTCCATTTATTCCAGACCTCATTCCATTGGGTTGGAATTAATTAAAGTTGATTTTTTCCCACCCAGACACCTTCCACTATCCCAGGATACTCCAAACCCCGTCCTCGAACACTTCCAGGGATTCGGCTGGAGCAAGGATCCTCCTCATCATTTTGGAATTCTCTTTCCCAGAGTCAGGAATCCCAAAAGCTTGGGAAACAACGTCCCTTCCCTTCCCTTCCCTTCCCTTCCCTTCCCTTCCCTTC
>VXAD01002239.1:328228-363279 GCA_013399195.1 Dicrurus megarhynchus | reverse complement strand
CTCCCCCCGCCCGCCTTTGTTGTGGCTGAAGCGCCGGGACCCGGCGGAGCATCCCCGGTAACGGGGAGGGGACAGCCCTGACCCGCTGCCCTCACCCGCAGGTGCTGCTGGCCGCGACCATGAGCGCCGGCGACAGCCGCGAGCCGCGCCCGGCCGAGGTGCGGGTGCCCATCACGGCGCCGCGCCGCCCCGAGCAGCCGCCCGAGGATGCCGGTACCGGCTCCGGCAGCGGCTCCGGCTCGAGCAGCGGCTCCCCCGGCCGAGAGCCGCCCGCCGAGCTGGGCTCCGAGGAGGAGGAGCAGGTGCCGTACCCGGCGCTGGCACCCACCGCCTTCTTCTGCCTCAAGCAAACCACCCGCCCGCGCAGCTGGTGCCTCAGGCTGGTCTGTAATCCATATCCTTACCCTAGGGAACACCGGGATACCCCTCGGGACACCGGGATACCCTCCCCGGGACCCTCCCTCCCCGTGGCCGGAGCATCCCGGCAGAGCTGCGCGTCCCCGGGTTCCAGCAGCGCTCGGAGCCCCCGCGGTGCCCGGCGTGTCCTCGGCGTGTCCCCAGTCCCAGCCCGGAGAGGGGGACGAGAGGGATTGGTGGCAGCGGGACACGCAGGGAGCGTGTTCCCCTTTTCCCCCTTTTTTTAGGGACACGTAAGGAGCGTGTTCCCCTTTCCCCCCTTTTTTTAGGAACGCGCAGGGAGCGTGTCCCCCGTGTCCCCCCTTTTTTAGGGACACGCCAAGGTCCCGCAGCGGCACCGCGCGAGTGGCCGGGACGGGCGGCACGGAGCCGCTCGGGGGGTGCGGAGCCGCGGCCCCCCCCCGATATTCCCAGCGGGAAAAAAAATCCCAAAACTCCACTCGTGGCTCGCTGGGGTGGGAAGCAGCGGAATTCCAAAGGCGACCTTGTGTTTATGGGGTGCCGGGGGTGGGCGGGGGTTCAGCCCCTCCGTGTTTATATAAGAGCCGGCGGTGCACGGGAGCTTTCCCGACGTGGAAAAAATGGGAGCTGGAGTTGCTTTGGGAAAGGCACATGCCTGCATTCCCGAAAAGTCCCCTCCGCTTTTGTTCTCCTGCAAGTTGCAGGGAAGGACGGGAACAGTGAATCCTCTAAATCCATGCCGTTCCCGGTGTCCTTTACTCGCTTTATGAATGTTAAATAATAATCCAGCGGCGTTTTCCTCTCGGTCGTGACATCCAGGAGATGGAATTTTCCCCGGAATGCTGGGTGCGAGCGGGAGTTGTTGGTGTGTGGTGAGAAATGTTTGGGAAGTGAGGTTTTAGCATGGGCATTGTGTGGAGAATTCCTGCTTTTTTTTCCCTGCCCCCAATCCTCCTCTCCCGCTATTAATCCCATTATTTATTAATAGGGCGATTATGGATCTGCCTCAGTTCCCCCATAGAAATTCCTTGTTCTCCCCAGCACCAGGAATTGCACAATCCTCCCGGGAATGCCACCTTGGGCTGGGACCTGGAGGAATAATCAGAGGGAAAAGCCCGCAATTTTTATGGATTTGGGTTTCCTTTTTGTTCCATGGAGGTTTGCACAAAATATGGAATTTTGCAGTTGGGATTTCCAGCCCTGAGGGGGAAACTCGGCCGTACGAGGGTGGGAAGGAGGAGTAAACAAGGAGCTGATGCTTAAATATCCCATGGAATAATAATTCCATAAGAAAACCGGGATGGAGCCGGCCTTAGAAGGGCTTGGGGAGGGCACTGTGTTCAGTCACAGCTGCGAGTGAGTCAGGATGGATTTATTCCTTAATCCAGGAAAACTTTGGGAGCTTGTGAGAGGGAAAAGTCTTTTCCTTTGGATTTGGGGGAGTCTCTGGGTTTGGCATTCCTGAAATTGGTGCCGCTGGCAGGAGGAGAATTCCAAGGTGGGTTTGTTGGGAGAGGGTTCAGGTGTGCTCCTGCTGCCGGAGCTCGGGCTGGGCTTGGATTTTCCCTTTGGGAATTCCCAGCAGAGCACATTCCTTTCCCAAACTTCTCCATCTAACAAAACACCAGCTGGAAATGGGGATGGATTGTTAAAAGCCGAGCAGGAATTCCATAGAATTCCCTGGATTTCGGTGCTGGTGTGCTTGGATTGCAGCAGAGCAGAGCTCCTGAGGTGTCGCAGCAGGAGGGATGAGCTCCGTGCTGGGATTTATTCCCATTTTCCCAGTCTCCACAGTCTAATCCTTCCATTAAATTTTTTGGGAAGAGCTGGTTGGGATTTTTGGGATCCGTGTCTCGCTCAGGTGCTGGGGGCGTGTTGGACCAGAGGCAGCTGGAAACCGGGATCTTGGGAAGAACCCCATGGAGTGGGACACTCGGGAAGCGGCTGGACGAGGGGATTTGAGGAGGAGCATGGGTGGATCCATGCGGTGAGGGCTGGAATTCCCAGGAGTTTTTCCCAGAAGGAAAAGATCCCACAGAGGGGATTCCTGGCTGTGTGGGTTGGGAGACTCTTCCCGCCCTTCCCAAAGCACGAATCCATAAAGCAGGAAAACGAGGCTTGGGATTGGCTTATCCGGCAGGGAAGGGAGGGATGGGACTGGGAGGCTCCTATATCCGAGGAGCTTCCCGAGGTGCCCTCCTGGGATGGGGCTTTTTTGGGAAGTTGTCCTTGCTCCCACTGGGATTTCTTTTGTGGGGAGAGGGAGGAAATCTCGCTCCGCGCCCTCCAATTCCCATATCCCGCCTCTCCCTGTGCTTCCCGGTGTGAGAACGCTCCTCCTGTGCTATTCCAGTGTCCAGTTTCCAGCAGCTCCTTGTGGCTGATTCCCTGGGATTCTCCGGGAATGGAGCTGCCTTCGGATGTGGCATTCCGCACCTCGGCACCCAAAATTCCCTATGCTTCCATCCCATACGTCCCGTGGGGATCTCCCTTTCCAACCCAGCTTTTCCGAGAGCCGCCAGCTTCTTATTCCAGAAAATGTTCCAGATATTTCTGGGAATCAGAGCTATCCCAGCCCTGCAGCCCAGAGCAGGTGGGAATCTTCCCAAAAAACGTGGTTTGTGTGGAGCTTATCCAGGAAGGGGTCACTGGGAGGCTTAGGAATGGCTAAAAAAAGCTGGAGCCGGGTTCTGGAGGGGACAGGTGGGGCGGGATCGACTTACGGAGCCGGGAGCATTCCCGGGGAGCATTCCCAGCCGGAGGCACCAGCGGGAAAACGGGGAGTGGGCAGATGGAGGAGCAGCACTTAGGGGTTTTTAATAACCTTGGGAATGCTGAGAACGGGGATCTCCGGATCCTGGGAAGGATCCTGGGAAGAATCCTGCTCCCCCTCTGCTTCCTGAGGTTTGGGTTCATAAATATTCCGGCTTGGGAATTCTCAAGGAAAAGCTCTGGCAGGGGTTGATTTTGGGGGGGTGGGAGCACTAATGAGGAATGTGTTAATTAAATTAATCCAAGGAGGAGACTCGGGGTCACTTTTCCAGGCTGTGCAGTGTCATTCCCTGGATTTGCTGAGTGCAGGAATCTCTTCCTGAGCTCCGAGGTCACCTCCAACCCCAATTCCCACCCCAAAATCATGGATCACAGCAAGCAAACAGCCCGAACATCATTTTTTGGGATACAAGCCGTGACCAAAACCAGATTTTCCCTCAAATCCAGGTGGATTTTCCCTCTGTTTCCCTGCTGTGCTTTGAATTTCCCATTCTTTTTCCAAACCCACCTAAAATTGGAAGCAAACTTCCCTGTTTTCCTCAGGCCCGGAGCTCCTACGTGGGTTTATTTCTGGAGGGCCGTGGGTGGCGTTTTATTCCCGTCGGGTGGCGCAGCAGGATTTGGGGTTTGCCGCCCCTCGGGGTCATTCCCTGCCTTTTCCCGAGTGGATCCATGGAAACCTGGAGCGTCACATGGGCTTTCCTTGAATATTTGGGATTGCTGGTGCTTTTTCAAGGAAACGGTGAATCCCTGGATGTCCCCGTTCCTCGGGAAGGGTCGGAAGCATCTCCCGGAGTTTTGGGTCGTGGATGTGACCCCAGAGCTGTTCCGATGTGGAGGGAAGCTTTGAATCCATCCCGGGACATCTCCAAGAGGTTTTCCCTCTGGAAAACTGGGAAAATGGGAGGCGCGGTACTGGGAATCTGCTTCCAAGCCTGGCTTTGCCAAGGCCGGACCAACTTTGGTTCTTTAGTCCTAAAAACACTCCGGGATTCTTTAAGGGTTGGGATTTGGGGGCTTTAGGCAGGGAAAATGCCTTTCCCGATTTATTTTCTCTGGAAAATGGAGCTCTTTGATCCCAGCTGCTTTCTTGGCTCTGCTCTTGCTGGGCCAAGTATCTGCTGGCAGCAAAGCTGGGCTTAGTTTGTTAAATTCCTCTTCCTAAAGTGCTCCTTGCTGGTTAAGCCAGGCCTAACATCCCCAGTGCCATCCTGGGCGCTCATTCCAGCATTCCCGAGAACCCTGGATGCTGGAAAAAAGGGATTTGGGGCCAACTGGAGCAGCTCCTGTGCTTTGAACTCGGCTCTTTCCTCTTCTTCCTCCTGCTGGGCTGAGCTGTTGGCCTGGAACTGTCAGGAATTGTTCCCCAAGAGTTCTCCTCATTCCCTGCTGTGGAAATTTGGGATTTGGGAATTTTGTGGCTGGAAGTGAGCATGGCTGAGCTCCATCACTTGGAGCACCTTCAGCCGATCTCTCTCGGATGAGACTGGAGGAGCTTTAGCAGCAAAGCTCGGCTTTAATCCGCGCCTATCCCGCCCCTCTCCTGCCAAATGCATCGGGAATCTTCATCCCAATCCTCATTTGGAGAAACAGGAGAAACATTTCCCAGGAGAAACATTGCCGGGAAAACACGGAGCAGCCTGTGGAAAAAGCTGGGAGGAGGGAACGAAAGGATCCCTGGCGCCATCCTGGGAGTCCCGGGACTCCCTCTGGAAGTGGGAAGAGGCCGTGACCCTGATTCCAGGTGTGTTTTCCAGTGTGTTGGGATGGCAAATTCCTTGGAATGTGGAGCAGCGGATCCCAGGAGTTGAACTGTGCTGGGAAATGCAGCAGATCCAAGGCTCCAGCCCATCCCTAGGGATGGAGTTTGGGCAGTGGGTTCCCAAATTTTCTGTGGATATTTTCTCTGGGATGTTTTGCTGGTTTTGGGGGAATTTTTTAATGGAAAAAATGGGATTAGATTGATTCTTATTAAAGCTCAGCTTTCCCTTGGCTTTGTGTTTGGGGGCTCGGGCTGATCCCTTGGGAGCCAAATCCTGCCTTTTCCCAGCTCCAAGCACCATGTTTAGAGTAATTCTATGGGCGTGACTGGGATCGCTCCTGTTTGCAGCCAGTGAACCGGGAATCAGGATTTTCTCCCTGTGTTTGCATGGATTTGGGATTTGTTTCCCAATTCCTGCTGCAGACAGGAATTCCTGCTGCCCACTCCACGTTTTCCCTGGATCTCCCTGCTCTGGGATCTCCTTGGGCTGCCGTAAATTCAGGAGCAATCCCAAGGATGACCATCCAAAGCCTCCCAGGTGAGTTTTCCTTTTATCCCTCCCAATTCCATCCCCTGGAGTGCCTGTCCAGCATTCCAAGGCTGGAATTCCTCATGCAAGGAATATGTTCCGGATATTTACACAGATGTTGGAAGCTCGGCTTTTGCCCTTAATTCTTAAGGCAGCAGCTGCTGCTTGGGGCCAATCCCTTAATCCTCAGGATTTGAAGGAAAAGACCCTTTGGAGGGAATATTTCCCTGCCTGGGATAGGAGGGAAGTTACTCCAGGGTTACTCCACGATCCCACCTCGGTGTGAATTCCAGGAGAATTCCCAATCCTCTTCCTGAAGCAGCAAGGGAAGGCAATTAGAGGCTGCTCAGCTCCATGTCCAGGGCTCTTCCCAACCTCCCTGGAAATCCGGGAGCGGTCACTCCGGAGCTGCCCGGGGAACTTTTGACAAAACGCAGCTGGAAAAGACAATTTTCCCTCTTTTTTTTTTTCCCAAATAAAATTCCGGTCTGGGCACTGCAGCAGGGGCAGGGATTTGGCAGCAGATGAAGCACTCGGCTCTGGGATCTCATTTTCCCTCTTTCCATGGACAGATGGGAATTGTGTGCGCTCACAATGCTCCCAGTATTTGGCTGTTTTTCCCTGAAATTCCAGAGGAATGGGATGGCTCTGTGTGTGTGCAGCTATTCCGGCCAGGAATTCCAGCTGGGTCACCGCTCCCAATCCCTTCCCTCCATCCTGGCAGGGAGGATTTGCCCGGATATCAAAAATCCTGGGAGATCTTGCTGGAACCAGCAGTTGCAGTGTGGATTTTCGGGATATCGGTCACATTCCCGAGGGATGGAGCCTCACTTTAGGGATGTCGGATGGATGTGACAAACAGGGATGTTTTGGGAAGAGCATCCCGTGGGATTTGTGTGGAGCTCGTTGTTCCCAAACTCTTTGATCCTCTCTGCCTGTTTGGATTGTCCTGCTGTTCCAGGAATTCCTGGGAGATTTGGGATGAGAACATCGGTGTTTGCCTGGAATTCTGCTCCTGTCTCCGAGGATCTGGAGAGAAGAAGCTGACACCTTTTCTTGGGAACAACAGCGAGGGAAGGACAGGAGGCAAAGCAAAATCTGGGATTTGCTGCCACAAATGGGAATTCTTTGGGATTAGGCTTGGGCTGCCAGCCCTGTGGAGCTGAGCTCAGGTGGGATGGGGCTGCTTAATCCCGACCTGCTGGAGATCCCAAATCCATCTCCAGCTTCCCTTGGGACAGAGCTGAGGGCAAACAAGGCAGGATCATCCCTGCTGGAGTCATTTTAGGCCCAAATTTAAGCCGGGCTTAACCCCACGTTTCCTGGGAAGCCTGATGGAAGCAGAGCCTGGCTTGAGCCGGGCTTTGGGCAGGTGATGGATTTAGGCTGAGCTTTGCACCCTCTTCACTCCTTCCTCTGCTCCCTGGGCTGAGCTTCAGGCAGGGTTTGTTATAAACAGCTCCAGAATCCAAGGAAAACAACCTGGGACCGCTGGAATTCTTTTTTCCTTGGCAGATTCCGAGCAGGAATCGGCTGTGAGGAAAAGGAGGGGTTGGAATGGAACATTCCCAGCCCAAAGTGGGATTTGTCTTTGTAGATTGGGCCTAAAACTGGGCTTAGCAAAACCCAGGATTCTCCTGGGGGTGCTGAAGCATTCCCTGGATAACACATTCCCACTGGGATTGGTTTGGGATGGCTGGGAGGGAGCTGAGCCCTCTCTGCTCCCGCTTTCCCTCTGAGCTCCTTCCCAGAGGCCTCAGGAATTCCCTTATCCCCAAATCCTGCCTTGGCCTTGGCACGGGAATCAAGGTCGGGATGCGGAGGAGCACTCTGGGATAAGGGATGGGTGAATCCGGGAGCAGGCAGAGGGAGCGGATCCTGGGAAGGGAGCCTGGAATTTTTTCCCCTGCTGCAGATCTCCTGGATATCTCATCCCAAAGGGATTGCTCCTTGTTTGCTTGAGGGATGGGGACTCGGGAACAGGGAGACTTGGGAATTAGAGAGATTGGGAATCAGGGAGTTGGAAACAGGAAGACTCAGGAAACAGGGGAGACTCGGGAAAAGGGAGACTCGGGAACAGACAAGGAACGCGCTTGGCCCCGCGGCATGTCCTGATCTCGGCTCCTGCTGGATGTTATCCAGGTTTTCTGCACCTTCCAATGGTTCCTGGAGTGATCCAGTGCCAAGCAGCCACAATTCCTGCTGCTCCAGACATCCCGAGGTTCTGTCTGCCTTGGAATGCCTGGACCAGCATCCCTAAAAAGGCTCCGGGGCTGGGGCTGCCAAGAGGGATGAGCTCAATCCGGCTGGAATGCTGGGATGTGCTGCACTTTCCAGAGGGTTGGGAAGCCAAAAGCTTTCCCAAAGCTCCGGATTTTTGCTGGGAGCTTGTCCCAAGCTCCTCTAGTCTGGATGTGGGAAACAGAGTTGGGAAAACTTGGTCTTCCCATGGAAGTTGTTGTCACCAGTCCATAAATATTCCTGGGAATGTGATCTCAGCAGGTTGGAAGAACCCTGGATAAATGTGGAATTATCTGGGATGGCCCTCAGTGCTTGGATTTACATCCTGGTCTATGTGATTCCAGCCTGACTGATCCATGAATTTCCGAGTGCTGTTTGCAGAGGGCTGGAGAAGTTCGGGATACCGGCAGGAATGAGGGAATTCCCTGCCGAAGGGGCGGGGCTGCTTTCCCTTTGGAATGACTGGAATTGCTTTATCCCAGGTCACAAACCGGCTCAGGCTGGAGCCAGCAGCTCCTCCCAGCCTTTGGAATATGGATCATGGAATATTCACCTCAATGGTTAGACTCAAATCCTTTGGATCTGATCCAGGTATCCCCTTTTCCTAGCAATGATTTTTGGGATCAGTGCTTGGGATCTGGGCGTTGTCCACCTTCCTCCTGTTTCTCCTGCCAGTGTTTAGGCTGGAAAACTTCTCCCAACCTTTTCTGGCTGGAAAACCCCCCTGGCTGTTGTGTTTTTCCATGGATTCCCTGCTCCATGGGCACTGATATTCCTGGTGGGATCGGAGCAGGATCAGGACTCAGCCGTTACGGATTGGCTGTCTCTGGTGCCATTGCTTGGAAAACATTCCATGGACCAGCAGGATTCTATTCCAGCAAATTCCATTCCAGCAGGAATCTGGTGCTGCTTTTGTAACGTTGGGAATTTTAATTCCATTCCATTTCCTTTCTTGACCTTTGGATCTGAGATCCCAGCAGTGGCTGAATCCAGGGAAAGTTTTGACTTGATTTTCCATTGGATTTATGTTCTTTCCCTCTGTGTATTGATTTTTCCAAGGAAAAGAGGTGGATAGACCTTTGGCCTGAGCCTGGTGCATTCCTTTGCTGGAATGTTGAGAAGATTTGGATCAAATTTAGGATGTGGAATGTGTTCCCTGTGCGTGTCCATCCCTTGGCTGCCCCAAAGGAAGGAAATTGGGAATTTCCAAAGCCTGCTGTGATCCCACCAGGAAAAGGAGCGGGAATCATCCATCCCTCCCCAGCTGCTCCATTCGTGTCCCAAAATTCCCATTTTTTGAGGTTTCCTTTTGCCTTAATTACGGAAAAAGCTCGATATTTCCTTGGGAATTCCTTAGTTCAAGTGTGAAGAGAAAATTCCTGCTTGGAATTATTTTTAGGCTCTGAAACAATTCCCGAGGTCGTTTTTCCATGATTTACGGTGATCCGCAGCGCAGCTCCGTGACAATGATTTTTAAATGGAATTTTTCCCCAGTTTTATAGGAATTCCTCATGGGAAGGGAAAATAAACAGTTTGGAATTCCCCAGCCTGGGCTGGGTTATGAAATTTGGGATTCCAAACATCGGGAAAAGCTTTGGAGCTCTGAGTTCAGAGAGCTCCAGCATTAAGTAAAACCTGGGAATGCAGCAGGGGATGGATCCAGGCTCCTTCCCGCTTTTTGGTGGCTAAAAGGGAATATTTAGGGATGTGGTGAGCGTGATCCTGGTTTCCCAGATCCCATCCCAAGGCTCTGGAAGGTGAAGCCCGTGTGGTTGGTGTCCCAGGACAACATTCCCTGTGCTCCTTCCTGGCTTTGTCTGGGGTTTGCAGAACTCCAGGAAAGTGGTGAGCAGGAAAATCCATGGATTGTCAGTTGGGGTGAGGGGAGTGGATGGGAAGAGCATCCCTGGTGTTCCACGATTCCTTGGATCTGCAGGGATGGGAGGAACTGTCTGGGAGTGGTGTCCTGGAGCAGAGCATCCCTGGTATCCCAGAGCATTCCCAGTGTCCCAGACCAGGCTTGGAGAGGAATCCCAATCCCAATGTTATAAAAGTTCTCCATTGCATTCCCTCCGTGAAATTCCCAAAGGATTTTCCCCTCCCCACGCCCAGGAAAAGTTGTTTTGGGGTTTTTTTTTTTTGGGATGGGGAGCAGGGAAGGAAGAATTATTAATGAGTTTGGAGCCGTTGCCATGGGAACCTGTTGCTAATGGATCTCTGGGGTTTCCTCTCCACTCGAGCCGCGTTTCCTGGGAATATCGTTCCCATGGCAACGGATGTCACCGATCCCTGGGTGGCTCTGGGGCCACCGCCTTGGAAGGGCACAAAAAGCTCCTTTTTCCATCATCCAGGGAATTTTTAGTGGGAAAAGGTGCTCCCTTCTGCTACTCCAGAGAGTTTTTTGGGAATACTTGGACCAAAAATTCCCAACTTGATCCCTTTTTTGGGGGAATTTTTCATCCCAAATCCAGCCCTCACTTCCCATGTGCTCTTTGCTGCCTCCTCTTCCTCGCCCTCCCCTTGACCTTGGCATTTTGGGAGAAAAGCCTGGGAAAAGTGGGAATTCCGTGGTGTGGGATAATGACGCACAAGGGGATTATTGGCGGCTCCCTTTGAACTGGGGCCCCTGAGTTGGAAGCATTTCCCAAAAATGGAAAATGAGAAATTCCAAGAGGTTTTCCCTCTTTCTGGACCTTGTGGATGAGGTGGGATTTTCCAGGATCAGCACCTGGAGCTGCGATGACGGGAGAGGGCATGAGCTGAACACAGGGAATTCCCTGGGCTTGGATTTTAGATTCATGGGGATTTTTCTCCCTGAACCAAGTTTTTAGTTCAGTTTTGTGGGATTTTTGGGATTTTTTTTTTCCTCCCCTTTTCCACATCCAATGCCATTCCTGAAATTCCTGCCTGGAAGCAGGAAGGTTTGGAAGCACTTTGGGAAGGGAGGATGTGGAAGGAGTTCCATGTCCTGCTGTTGTTCCCGGGAATCGAAATCTTTCCAGCTCAAGTCATCAATTTTAGGGAAGAGGAGGAAAAAGCTCCTGGTGGGACAGGGTGGACATTGTTCCACATTCCATAAAAAATGCCCATTTTTCCAGAGGAGCTTCCCCTGGGAAGGAGCAGCTTTGACAAGACCTTGTGACCGGAGTGTCCATCTCTCCAGGCTTTTCCCACATTCCGTGAAGGGATTGGGAGCTGGAAAACAGCCTGAGCTCAGCCCCACACCAGATGGGATCAGTTCCCTTGGATACTGTATTCCATGATCCAGGAATTTGCTGCCTCGGAGGAGGATCCAGAGCCAAAATTCTTCCCCATCATTTCTCCTGCAGGATTTGGGAATTCCCAACCTTCTGTGCTCCAGGGGTGTCTTCCCAACCCCCTCCGGCATCTCCTGGCAGTGGCACGGAATTCCTCCTCCATTCCAAAATCTCATCCCGTGGGATGTTGCCGAAATGCTCCCAGCTGCCCAGGGATGTTCTCCCGCGGCTTCCAGGGATTTTGTGCTGATCGAACATTTGGGATGTTCAGCTGGAGAAGGGAAAGCTCCAAGGAGATCTCAGGGCCTAAAGGGGCTCCAGGAGAGCTGGAGAGGGATTTGGGATAAAGGATGGAGGGACAGGACACAGGGAATGTCTTCCCACTGCCAGAGTGCAGGGATAGATGGGATATGGGGAAGGAATTCTTGGCTGGGAAGGTGGGGAGGGCTGGGATGGAATTCCCAGAGAAGCTGTGGCTGCCCCATCCCTGGAGGTGTCCAAGGATAGAGTTTGGAAAGACCTGGGATAGTGGGAGGTGTTGGGGTTGGAACCAGATGGGGTTTAAGTCCCTTCCCACCCAAACATTCCATGATTTCTCCAAGCTCCACGGAACCTGGCCCCGGCCATAAGGAGAAGGGGCAGATCCCTCCCCTCCACATCCCTCCCTCCCCATTCCCATTCCTTATTCCCATTCTCAGACAGGATTTTGTTGTTCCCGGAGCTCTTCCTCAGAACTGCTCATTCCTCTCTAAAATTCCCCTTGCCCTTCTCTGCATTGCTTTCCCATCACTTTTGGATGATAAATATCCCATCAAATTCCTGCCTCCCGGCCTGAGCTCTTCCCTCTTCCCGGTCCAGCGTGTGCAGGATCCCAAGGGATTTATTTGGATGAGCAACACTCCGAGGAGCTGCTTTTCCAAGGAAAGTTGAGTTGGTTTCTGTTTCAATCCCAGGAAAGGTCACTCGGAGTCACTTTCCAATGTTTTGCCGTTCCGGGGCTGTCTCTGGTGGACTCCTTGTTTTCCAAGGGCTTCTCCTGAATGGATGGCTTTGCTAGGGAGCCTGGAATGTTTGGATGCTTAATTTAGACTGTTTATCTCCTCGAGTTCAAAGAGATGCTCCGAAGCTTTTCCAGAGCTTTTCCAGAGGCTCCGGCTCGATCCACCCTGAGATCCTGGGAGGATCAGTGCAATTCCAACAGCAGGAGGATTTTTAGGGATTTACAACCCAACCTGGTGCTTCTTCCTTTTCCCAAAATTATGGCCGGAACCCCCCTCCCAGCCAATGTGGTCTTGCCGCTTTCCGTGTCCATTCCGTGCCCGATTCCAGGCAGTGCCTGGAGAGGAAAGGTCGGATTTGAGGGAGATTTATGAATCCTGGCAGCTTTTCCAAGGATGTTCCAGCATCCTTGACCTTGGAGCAGAAGCTGGGCAGCACTGCAGGTTCCCACTTGGCTCCTTGGCATGAATTCCCAGCCTGTCAATCCCGAAAATGCTGATGTTCGGATTTTAGCGGCGTGGTAGAAATCCGGGATAATTACCTTGGAATTAGATCATTCCATGGGAGAGGCTGTTTAAACTGCTCCTTCCTAATCTGAGGGGCTGATTCAGGCTTTTTTCCTTGTTTCCTCTCGGATTGTTTAAAGGGAAAATAAAACTCCTTGGCTCCATTAAAAAACCATGGAATTATTGCTTTTCCAGCAAATCCAGGCCGTGATTAAATCCTTCCCTGCTATTCCTATTATTGGAGAAGGAAATTCTTCCAACCAAAGCTTAAGTGGTCACCCTCGGCTAAATTCCACCTTTTATCAATTTAATTAGAAAACATTCATTCCATGAAATAATCTGGGAATGCTGGGAAGGAATTGCCAGTTGCCAGGACAACCCATTTCTCCTTCGCTCCCGTTTTAATCCTGATTTCCCCCCCACCCTTTCTTTCTCCAGTGTCACTTTGGATCACATCATCCTGACAGGAGATTTCATTATTTGGGAATTCAGGCTGCCCGGATTGAAAGGCAGAGGGGAATTTTGGGAGGTTAATGGAATTTCGGGAGCTCTTCTTGTATGAGTGTGTGTCCTCCTCAGAAGGTCACGAGGAGCAGTGGGAATGACAGGGAACGTTGGAAAATCAGTGGGAGCAAACAAGAGGTGTCTCCCAACACCTCATTCCAGCAGATTCCAGCTGGGAATGTCCTTGAATCCAAGTTAGAGCTGTGACATGGGACACGGCATGAGATCCATGGGATCCATGAGGTCCTACTCAGTGAAACTCCAGTGGCAAAATGAGGGTGGCTCAAAGTCTGCCTGATCCGAGGTTTTCCTGGAAAACCACTTCCCTCTCTCCCATCCTTTCTCCTCTCCACTGAAATAGTCTGGATTTCGGGTCGGGATTGAATTTGGTTAATTAAGAAGGAAATAATTCCAAAGGAAGTCATGGATGCAGGGCTGGATGTCACCTCAGAGGGAAGAGTTGCCGGTGGCAGCTCTGTCCATATTCTATGGGAATGGATTGGACATCGGGAAAAAGAGCCCTGGCAAAATCCTGACAAAGAAAAGCCAAAAAATAAGGTTATTCCTAAAAAATCTTGGATTACTTGGAATCCACTGAAATCCCACTCCACATCTCTGGAGCTCCGGAGGGGATAAATCCATTCATTCCAGCCCCGTTCCTGATCCATTATTTATGGCCCAACATTTGCTCTGGAAAACATCTCCGTGCGTTCACTGTCAGAACCTTTGGATCCCGGGGGATTTTCCCTGTTTAATGAGTCTCAGGAGCAGGAAGAGGGGTCAGGAGAGGGGGAGACACCGACCGTCTCCGCTCTGGGTTTTTCCTGCTCTCGGTTGCTCCAGTTTTGTAGGAATTCTCCTCCCAGCCAGTGAGATCAAAGGAAAAAGGGAAAATAAATCCGCGGAGCCACTTGTTGGGATTTCCCTTTGGAGACACCTAAATTGCAGCTTTGCTTTTCCATGTGCTAATTATCCATTGTTGGATTTTTCCATTTAATTTGTTGGTTGTTCCCTTTTTTTTTCCCCCCCCTTTTAAATCCGTTTTTTTTCCCTGTGGCGCTTGATTCTGCGGGAAGCCGATCCACCCCATCCCAAGGATGCTCTGGAATGAGTAGGAACCACATTCCCATTTTTCTGCCCCCTCCTGCCCTCCCTCGCCCTCGTGGCTCTTGCTCCAATGGGATGATTTATTTTCCATTTGCCAAAGGATGGAATAATCCATATCCGTGTGCCTCCGGCTCTAATCCCTCTTTTTCCCGGAGCAATTGCATTCTGTGTGGGAGGGTTTTTAAAGCTTTTTTTTTTTTTTTTTTGGGATTTGGAATTAAAACTCAGGGTGCCTCAAAGCCAGGCTGGAAATGCAGAATGGAAAATGAGGAATATTTTGATTAAATCTGTCCTTTCCCCTTCATTTCCCTTGAATTCTGTATAAATCCGGGAATTGCTCCCTGCTCCTCTCCTTCTCCCAACGTCCTCGGCCGAGGATCAGAAATCCAAATTCCTAAAAAATCAGGGGAGCCAGTGAAGCTTCCTGGCTCCATCCCCTCCCATCCTGGGCATCCCATTCTGGAGAATCTTCTCCATGAACTGCATGGATCCCGATTTCCCACTCCTGCTGATTTAGAGGGAATGAACCAGTCAGGCTCCTGGAAAAGACAACTTTTCCACCCTAAATGGAGTGGGAAAAGAGGATTGAGAGGAATTAGGGGGGATATTCCCAGCATTCCTGCTCCCTGTGTGGCGCCCTGGGAATGTGGCAGCGCTGTTCAGCCTCATTGATTCCCAATGAATTATCGGGATCGCTCGATCCCGTTCCGTGTCCCCGAGCCAGTGTCAGTCATCCCACGCATCAGCACTGACTCCAAACATCCCGGGCAGCTTCCAGCCTTTCCCAGATGTTGATTTGGACTCCCAAAAGCCTTTTTTATCCATGTAATTCATGGAAAAATCCATCCTTTTTTATTTTTAATCTCAATTTCCTGGTCAGATTTTGCGATTTTGGTTCTTTTTCCTTTGTTCCTGGATTTTTATGGCTGGACGCTCCATCCTCCCTGTGTGGCCAGCAGGAAAGGCTGATGTTGGGATAAGGAAAATAAGAAATCCATGGATTTGGCTTGGCACAGGGACAATGGCCACACCAATGACTCTGCAGGGATAATTCAAATCTCTGCGTGGGTGTGAGAAACAACGGAGCAAATCGAGTCTCGGATCCTCTGGATCAACCCTCTCCCTTTCCAGCTGATCCTGGGGGTCAGGAGCAGATCCAGAACATTCCAGGATCCTCTCTTTGATATCACTTAATGGAATTTTGCACTCCTGAAAACCCTTCCTGGCTTTTAATGGGAAGATGGAAACGGATCCACGGAGCCTCCGGGAGTGGCTGAGGGAATTGTCCAAGGGAATCAATGGGAGAAAAACAGGGATAATGTGGATGTGAAGGGGATTCATGGAAAGAAATATTGGGATGATCATGGCAGGAAACTCCGCCAGAATCCGGGATTTGGTTTTGCTGGGAGAGGCTCACGTCTGTGGTTGGGGATTTTGGGAAGAGGGGGATGTGGAAACTGGATCTGGGAATGTGGCTGGGAATAAAGGGACAGCACTGAGGGCTTGGAGAGACCAAAGAGGGTTAGCAGAGATCCCTGGGAAAAGTCCTGTTCCATTCCCAAATCCTGGAAGGGATCGGGTTGGAAGGAACCTTGAAGCTCCTTCATTCCCATTCCATGGGCAGAGACACCTCCCACTATCCCAGCTTGCTCCAAACTCTATCCTTGGACACTTCCAGGGATCCAGGGGCAGCCACAGCTTCTCTGGGAATTCTCTTCCAGGGCCTCCCCACCCTTCCCCCCAGGAATTCCTTCCCAAATTCATCTAAACCTCCTCTCTTCCAGTTTAAAGTCATTCCAAGGCAGGAAGCTTTTAAAGGAAAAAGAATTCCGGGAAAGTTGAAATTTTTCCCTCTTTGAGCAAAATTCCTCCAAAATCTGATAAATCCCAGATCAAACCAGGTGACTCCACACAAACCTTTGCCTTTCCCTGTGCTGGGCAGGAAAGGAGCGGGACTGACTCCAAGGAAAAGTTCGGGAAGAGCGTGGAGATGTCAGGGCTTATCTGATGGAAGGGGAAAAATGCCCGGAACCCTTCGGTGTTCCCGAGGTTTGTCAGGAAATCTTTCCTAATCACTTCACTCCGTGTCTCTGCCTGGAGTTTGGATGGATTTTGGAAGGAAGGACTTCGGGAAAGATGGATAACAACGGGAATTCAACAAAGACTCCAGCCAATTTTCCTTTGCAATCCAATTTCCACCGGCAGGATGTGCCGCTGGAAATGCCAGGGCTATTTATGGATCCTGGGATCAAGGGGAAATGTAGAAAACTTTGGAATTTCAGCAGCTTTGTTATCGGGATCTGGGAGGAGGGAGAAGCTGTTAATCCTGGGAATGGTCTGGAGGGAGCTGGGGGGGTTTATTCCTGTGGTTTTCCAAGGTTGGATGGGGCCTGGAGCAACCTGGGATAGGGAAAGGTGTCCTTATCCATGGAAGGGGTGGGAATGGATGAACTTTAAGATCTTTTCCAACCCATTTTCCAAACCATTCCATGATTCTGCGACTTCCTGAGATTCCCACTGCCAGAGGGCAGGGTTAGATGGGATTTTGGGAAGGAATTCCTCCCTGGGAGGGTGGGGAGGCCCTGGCACAGGGTGCCCACAGAAGCTGTGGCTGCACCATCTCTGGAAGTGTCCAAGGCCAGGTTGGACGGGGCTTGGAGCACCCTGGGATAGGGAAAGGTGTCCCTGGGGATGGCTCTGGATGAGCTTCAAGGCCCTTCCAACCAAAGCCATTCCAGGATGATTCCATGAAGGATAGGGGTGGATTTTGGTGCCTTGGCCCCGGCGTTTAGGATGAGCAGGTGTTTCTTACAGGGATCTTCCCTGGTGCAAATCCCCGTGGTTTTGCCGAGGATGGATTTTACATGGAATTATTTGGGCTGTTCCTTCTTTTCCCTTTTCCACTGGGAGCCCAAGTACTCGGAAGTGTTGGAGCTCCTCCTCGATTCCATGGCAAGGCTGTTTTTGGCAGGAATGTGGAGCAGCCTCGCTCCGAGGGTGGATTAGGGAACGGAGACTCAACAATTCCTGCCGAAGCAAACACATCCTGGGATGTGTCCCTGCTGGAGCCGAGCACCTGGAGGCATCCCAGAGTTTGTTCTTCCGTAGGGATGGAGTTGTGCTGTGGATTTGCAGTGCAGGATTTGGCCCTGAACTCCTGGACCATGGGAATAGGGAGTTTATCCCCACTTTTCCTGCTCTTTTCCAAGGAAAAGTTCCCATTAAAAGGCTCTTTAAAAAGGGAAGTGTCCGATGTTGGCATCTCCTGTTGGAGATCTGACCCGTAACGATGGAGAACACAGCAGGGATCAGCCACTTCATTATCCAGGGAATTGCACATCCCAAGTTTTGAGGTTTAAGAGCGGTGTTTGGGAATTGGGAGATGGGATTTTATCCCAGGGAACAGAGTCAAAGCGGCAAGAAAAGGAGATTTTTGGGAATTTCATCCAAGTTGTGGCACAATCCCTGCATTTTTGTTGGGCTGAATTTTACATGACCAAATATCCAGGTGGGAATTGCGGAAGGACATGTTTTCAATCCCATTGGAACCCTCTAAGTTTTCCCAGGAGCGCTTGGAGAATCCTGGAATGGTTTGGGTGGGAAGGGACCTTAAAGCTCATCCATGGGCAGGGACATCTTCCACTATCCCAGATTTCCGAGCTGGCCTTGGACACTTCCGGGGATCCAGGGGCAGCCACAGCTTCCCTGGGAATCTGTCCTAGCTATTCCCAGCTCCGGCAGCAATTCCAGGTCTCCCTCCCGACTCCAAGGTCAGTCAGGACACAGAGACATCCCAGGAGGGATTTGCTGGAAAAAAAACAGGGAATTGCCCTCATTCCTCTCCTGCTTCTTCCCCAGCTTATCCCAGTGCCCCATTCCAGGCTCTTCCCTGCTCCCAGACACATCCAGCCCCATTCCCTGGCTGAGGAATCCCAAATCCTGCTCCTTCCTTGCCTTTTGTTCTCCCTGTGTAATCCATATATGGGACTTTTCCAGGAGAAACTTCCCAGCAGGGCTCCAATCTAAACAGTGGCAGCATCCCAGGACTTCTGCAGCTCCAAGCTCCCGGAACAGCCTCCAGCTGGAATTAGGAGCCCTTAGGAATTCGGAATCCCGAGCAGTGCTTTTGTCATGTAAAACTCCCACCTGGAATTTGCTTGGAAGTCACTGTGGCTGTATTGGAAAACTGGAAGGAAGAAACCTCTGGAATGCAGGAGCTGCTGGGATTGGAGCAGCCACAGGCATTTTGAGGAGTTTATCCCATTTTTCGCATTTTTGTGGTGGCTGTACAAAGCTCTGCTTCCACCTCTGCTAATTGCAGGGATCTCTCCATGGATCCATTGGATTTTGTGCAATCCAAAATCCAGCACCTGCGGGGATTAAGTCGGGAATTTCTGCTGCCAGAGTCAGATGGTGCATCCAGAATTCCCTGATTTTCTGTGGTTGGATCACAGAGGAAGCACGGCACGGGAAAAAGAGGAATGTTCCCTCTGCTCCATGAGTGTGTGAGCAGGGAAGGGCTGATCCATGAGGAAAACTGGCACAAATTCCCAGAGAAGCTGTGGCTGCCCCTGGATCCCTGGAAGTGTCCAAGGCCAGGCTGGATGGGGCTTGGAGCACCCTGGGATAGTGGGAAGTGTTGGGGTTGGAACTGGATGAGCTTTAAGGTCCTTCCATCCCAAACCAGTCTGGAATTAGGGATCAGAGATACCATCCCAAACTTCCCAGTTCAATGGGATCATCTCTCGGGTTGGGATGGTGGATTTGGGATAATTAGGCCAGGATTTGACCCTGGATATGTCGGTGTTGTATCCATGGATATTGGCTGCTCCTGTCCCAAGGGAGAGGAGGAAAAGCAGGAAGAGAAGTGGGAAAACAAAAGCTTTTCCATCCTTCCAGTCCCTGTCTTCCCAGGATGGAAATATCCCACTCCAAGCATCCATCCAGATCCCAGGGAGAGGTTTTTTTCCCTCTGGAAATGGAATTTTGTGCCGACATAACCTGGCAACCCACCCACAGCGGAGCCAGCCAAGGCCGAGTTATCCAATAATTATTGGATATTTGACCGGGAGCAACTTCGTCTGCATCCCAGGGCTATCGATCCTCGGAGTATCCCAGGATTAGAAATATAGGGAAGGAAATGGGAATTGGCATTTCCGAGGTGCTGGGAGCTGCCTTAGTAACGGGATCATTTCCTCTGGAGCAACGGGAAAGTCGGGCTGATCCATCAGGGATGGGGATGTGGAGTTTTAATGGAAGAATTAATGGAATCATGGAATTGTTTGGGTGGGAAGGGGCCTTGAAGATCATTCCCAACACCTCCCACTATCCCAGGTTGCTCCAAGCCCCATCCAACCTGGCCTTGGAAAATTCCAGGGATGGGGCAGCCACAGCTTCTCTGAGAATCTGGGGCCTCTTCACCCTCACATATTGGGAATTTCTTCCCAATAGTCCATCTAAACTTTCCCTCTGGCAGAGAAGCCCCATCCATCTCCCCTGGACATGCAGCATCCCGTTCTTCAGGAACCTTGGATCACTTCCCAAATCCTTCCGAGATCCCAGGAGTGGGCACTGACAAGAATTCACTGCTTAAAACGAGTTGGGAATTTGATCCCAAAGTTCAGTTTTAGTCAAATTCCTGTTCTCAGGAATTTTCTGGCCGGTTCGGAAAAGGAAAAGCATCTTTTAATCCAATTTTCTTGACTCATCCTCTCCTACACATCCTGCAAATCCGACTTTGGGAAAAGTAGGAATTTTGTTGGCTCGAGGGATCCGTTTGGAGCTGGGAGAGCCTTTGGGATCCGCAGCTCATTCCAGGCTGGCTCCTGTCTCCCATGGGAATTCAGGATTTCGGGGATCTTTTGGTTTGGATGCTCTGGATATCCCCGCTCCAGAATGTGTGGAGCTGTTGGAGCTTTGGAGCTTCCCACCAATCCTGGGGTTTTTTGGGGATAACTCGCTCTTGGGAAGCCAACGTTTGTTTTGGAATGGGATTCGATTGGTTTTGAACTTCGGTAAAGTCAGTTTTTGCCTGTGGAGGTTCGGGTGATTTTTCCTGGGAATGGGAATATTTATCCCAGAAAACCAGCCCTGGTGCTGTGGGTCCTGTGGAATTCCTGCTTTTCCATGCTGCTTTTCCCAGTCTGTGTCCATTAAATCCCAGGAAATCTCCTGTCACTGCTCACCTGTGACACTTCCACCCAATTTTTCCTTCCCCCTTTATCCTTCCATCCCCTCTCCAGCCTTTCCCTGCTCCACTTTTCCCGGGAGTTCAAACCCCAGTCACAGCCAGGTCGGATCAAGACTGAAACGAGGCCAGGCTTTGTCCCAGTTGGAAAACAAGGAATATTTTGCTGTTGGAAAACATTCCCGATGTCACTTTGTGTTAGACATGAAGCCACCGCCAGCACATTCCCGGTGTTTGCTGGAAAACCACGGATTTTTGCATTTTCCAAGATAAACCAGGTGCTCAGCAGGCAGAAATTTCTCCTGTGCTGCTTTTCCATGTTATTTTTCCTGGGAATAATCTCTCCTTCAGGGAGAAGGGATGGGATCGCTGAGAATGGGATGCTGAAGGGAGAGTTTAAAACACGTTGGGATTCAAGGATTTGGCCACGACCAAAATCCAGCTTTATTCCTACTGGGATTTGGGAATCATCTGAGATCCCATGGGATTTAAGGCTGAGGAGGGGGAATGGAGAGGGAAAAGAGCGTGGAATGTTTGGATGCAGCTCCAGTTGGGATCAAAGGTTGGGATCACCATAACCTGGGCTGCTCAGGGCTTTGGGGACATCCCAGGGATCCCCAATCCCGCTTTTCCATGGAGCAGAGGCTGGGAATGCAGCTCTGCCAAGGGGTGCCGCATCTCCCAGAATTCCACCCCAAAATTCCAGCCTCCCGGCCTCATCCAGCTGCAGGGATTTCCCTGGATTTGGGGCGCTCTAAGGGCTGCTGGTGCCAGCCCCGTGTCCCTCTCCCGGCATTCCCGCTGTCCCCCAGGGCATCCAACAATTCCGTGGCTGATCTTCCATCCCAGCACATCCAGGGGGGTTGGAAAACAACAGAAAGGCTCCTTTGCTTCCCAAATCCAGGCCTGGATTCCCAACTCCTCCAGGGACTCCCACCTTTAGGAGGGAGGAGCAGTTTTGGAGCTGTTTTGTGGGGTGGGATTGGGACAATTCCAGCATTTCTATGATCCAAGGTTGCTTTGGGAATGATTTGGTGTTAATGAATCCCCATTCCCAGCAATTCCAGACTCTCCAGGAGTTCAACCCAGGGCTGGATCCAGGAAATTTCTCTCCAGCTGCTCAGAGCCATAAATATGGAATTCATGTCAGCTTTATCCCTTCGGCTCGGCATCCAGAGGAGGGAAAATTCCTGATCCAGCATTTCTGTCCTGGAAAAAAATCCTAAAGCCAGCGATTTTGGATGTCAGAAAATCCTTTGGTGTCCAAGGATTTTGATCTCCTCTGGTTTTCCTTTCCAAGTGGAAAGAAGCCCTGGAAATCTGGGAAGTGCTGGGAAAATGCTGGAAAAATCTTTTTTTTTTTTTTTTAATCACCCTCTCAGGGAATTTTGTAGACAATAATTTATGGTAATTCTGATAATTGGATAATTTGGGGGGTGCAGGGAGTGTCCGTATCCCACCACTGGGAATACTGGGATGCACCGGGGCACGGTGGAATCCCTGGGAAGCGGAGGAAGCAGCAAATTCCCCATTTTACCTCCTGCACAGCTTCAAACGTGTTAAGGAAGGAACTGGGGGAAAAAGGGAGAAAAATCCAGCTGGGAGTTTCTGTTCATTCCCAAGCCATAAACTCCTGGAAAATAGGGACTTACAAGGCAACACTTGGAAGGATCCCGTTTTGTGGAATTAATGGGGAATGGGGTCTATTTTTAAATCTATCTCCAAGAGGAGAAATCTTCCTTTTGGTAAAAGGATAAATATTCCAAACCCTCTGGCTCGTGGAGCATCCTCATTTTCCAGCCCAGCAGAGTTGTCAGAGCTGCTGCTTTTCCATCATTTCCCATTTCTGCTGGTAAAATAAGGATTGGGAAGCGACAGGTGTGAAGTGGGAATGATGTGGGAAAGGCCTGGGATAAACCTCTGGATGGATACCCAGCTGTTTCTCCCATTGGATTTGCCTTTTCCCAGTTGGAAATGTTGCTCCAAAGGGAGATTTGAAGGTGAGGCAGGAGCAGGATGGTGCCTGGATGTCCGTGTGTTCATCCCTGAAAATTCCAGGGATCCTCCTGGATTTTCTGGATGAGGTTAAACAAAGCTGGGTTTAATTCCCACCTGCAGAACTCCCTATTATCACTGGGAATTAAGGAGTGATCTCTGCATGGAGACAGGAGAAGGATTTATCCCACGTCAGCTGGGTCCTGCTTTTTTCCAGGAGCCAGAGGGAAGAGCAGGCTTGGATCAGAGAATTCCAAGACATCTGAAATGGCTTTTTTAGTTTGACTTTTGAAACAGCACCTGGAAAATCCCTTGCCGGAGAATTCCGTGGAATTCTGAGGTGCTGTAGGGGGGGACAGTTTGGGAAAGGCACCTCCCAGCGCAGCTTTTGGCCACTGGGACATTCCAGGTGCCGCTGGCGCTTCCAGGGGCAAAATCCCGGGATCTGCTCCAAGCTCAGCAGGAGCATCCTGGTAGGAACAGGGAGGTCTCATCCAGCAGCAAAAGCTGGGCTGGGATGGAGATCCCTGGATAAAATTTTCCTAAGTAAAGGCGGGAATTCCTGCAGCCGAACCCCAGGGAAAGCTTCTCTCCCTGCTCCATCCTCTTTCCATAGGGAAAGGCTTTTCCTAACCCTGCAGAGCAGCTGGATTCGGTGAAACAATGGGATGCAAATCCAAAAGGATCCCTTGGGCTGGGTGGAGGCAGCACCCTTTGGAATGGGATCGGGACGAGGCTTTTCTTGGCACCGCCGCCACCTGCGCAGACATTCCCACCCTCTGGCACAGCCTGGAGCCTCTGGAATTGTCCCAGGCACAGAAATCCGAGCGGGCGCTTTAATCCTTGGCTGCGCCAGGGAAAATCTCAAGGTCGCGCTGTCAGCGGGCGTTCGGCTTCCCCCCGCTCCTGGAATTTTTCCTTTTATGTGGGAAGTGTCGGGATGGCTCCTGGCCAGCTGCCAGGGCTCAGCTGGTGTCCCTGTCCCCTCCTCCATCCCGGGAATCGCCGCTCCATGGGTGTCCCCAAAGGAATGTGCTGGGGTGAGGGGGGGGATGAGCAGAGCGAGCCCAGCACGGCCAGGGCGCTCCGCTCCCCTTTTCCACAGCCTGGAAAAGTCTTGGAGAGGCTGGAGCGCGGGGAATTCTGCGTGCCGGGGGTCTCCAGCTGCATCCCATCAGACGGGAAAATATGGAGCCATCCCGAAGTGTGTGCGCAGCGGGAATGCTCGGCAGCCGAGGGCTGGGCGGGGTCGGATCCCTGCTCCCTGAGGAGCATCCAAAGGGCCTGGCTGTGTGCGTGATTCCAGCCGGGATTCGCAGGGATGGGAGCTGGGGCAGGGACAGCTGCGCCGCGGGAGCTTTGGGACGGACGGCAGGAATGTGTCCCTCTCCTCCCGCTGGGAATGCCATTCCAACCCAGCGGGACTCCCACCATCCACACCCCAGCGTGGGAGTGGGAGCAGCTGGATCCGAGCTCCCCTGGCGCAGGGAGAGATCATGGAATGCTGCCGGGGTGGGAATTCCTGGGTGGGACGGAGCAAAGCCCACCCCAGAGCACTTTGGAGTCACCGAGGTCCTGCCGGGGCTTCCCCGAGCTCTTCTGGGGGATCTTGGATGGGAAGGGCCGTGGCCACCTCTGAATCCAGGGAATCTGAGCGCCTGTCCCTGTTCGGATCCGCCCGGGATGCCGCGGGTTCTGTGTGAGGCTGGCAGGGGAGCCCTGGCACAGATTCCCAGAGAAACTGTGGATTCCCCATCCCTGGAAGTGTCCAAGGCCAGGTTGGACGAGGCTTGGAGTGCCCTGGGATAGCGGGAGGTGTCCGTGCCCATGGAATTGGATGAGCTTTAAGGTCTCCTCCAACCCAAACCATTCTGGGATTTTTTCCCGAGCAATCCGCTGCCCTTTTGCTGCTTCAAATTCCGGGGTGATCCTGCTTTGCTCCCATCCCGGATCCATTCGTAACTTTAAATAGGATTTGGAAAAGCAGCGGAGAGCTCCCGGTGTGTGGGAAATCCATGGATATCAAAGTGGGGGAGATGCTGCTTGGCAGAGCAGGGAATCAGCTGAGGGGGTTGTGAGGAGAGGTGCCGGGACTGGATAGGGAATCTATCCTGGGAATCTCCAAAATCCCACATTGTCCTTAAAGGCCATTCCTGGGAGCCTCTGCTCTGTTCCCAGTGCTGTGGGATCACTTGGAGCTGGGAGATTCCCACCTCTGGAGATGGGAGATTCCCATCCTTGGAAGCCAGGAGGTCCCACCCTTGGAGCTGCGAGATCCCCACGACAGCCGAGCATTCCTCCACCCTGGACTTTTCCTGCTTTTCCTGCATTCCCAGCAGCTGAAATAGCAGCTGCTCAGCTCCTTCAGCATCACCCCAAGGCTGCAGCTCCAGCCCAGGTTCGTTATCCATGTTAATTATTCCTAATCAGCAGTGAATTCCGGGCTGGATGGATCGGGAGTAATTCGAGGGATTGGGGTGTAATTGCTGCTCCTGGCAGGATGCCATTCCCAGATCCCAGGAAGCAGCTCTGCCGTGCTCCAGGAGCTGCTGTTCTGGGAAGCTCCAGGTTCGGGAGCTGGGCTGCTCCCGGGAAGCAGTGGATGGACTCATCCAGATGTGGGAATACAGGATTTTTCCAGGAGTTTCCGTCCTCCTTGTGCCTCCTTTTGGGATTGCTGTGGTTTGACTGGGGGAGCTCATTGCTGCTTCCTTGTCCCCATGGATATTGCCAGCTCTGCCCACCTGGGAATTCCTGCTGGAATGGCTTAGTCCTTGCCTTAACCTCAGCCTAAAATATTCCTGATGTTCCCACCTTGCAATTTCCACTGGATTTCCCATTTTGGGATGCACCGGAAGAGATTTTAGTGCCTGAGGGGTTTCTCCCAGCAGAGAAGGAAACTGAAATCCTCATTCCCTTGGTGTATTCCCATTTTCTTGCATGTTCCATCCCTTCTCCCTGTCCTGCTCCCCACTGGCAGCCAGGATGTCTGATCCATAGGGAATGTTGTTGTTCCATAGGGAATGTTGTTGTTCCATAGGGAACGATGCAGAGGCTGCTGTTGCGATTTGCTCCCAGCTCCGATTATCCCACCTGTGTTTTTCCATGCCTTGGAGCCAGGATTTGCTGCTGAGCTTGGCTTGGGAGCCTCGTGGTGGGATGGGAACGACTGACGGGAGCTCTGGTCAGGAATCCTGGGACACGCTCAGGGCCAGCTGTGGAGGTGATTCCCAACATCTGGCCTGGCTAAACCCAGCAAAGAATCCCCTTGGAATGGGCCAACCTGGGAAATTCCCACTTCTGGGGGCTCCTTCTGGAGCATTTCCCACCCCTAGAGATGTCCATGGGATGCCTGGATGTGGCTCTGGGCTGACAAGGTGGGATCAATGATCCTGGAGGACTTTTCCGACCTCAAGGATTCTGGGATTTTACGGAGAGGGAAAGCACTGCTGGAGGCATTTCTGTCCCCGCATGCTCCGGGCTTTGCAGCAATCCCAGGTTTTTTTTCCCTGGATTGCTGGCGATATCCAGTAGCCAGCGGGCTTCATCCCCAGGCAATCTTCCCTCTGGATCTCGCAGAATCTCTCCTTCGGCCCGAATTCCAAATAAACATTGCCATGTTTGGAAATCTCCCTGCCGGGCCCCCCCTTTCCTCCCGGCAGAACTTTGGCTGCAGGGTGACTCATCGCAATCCCTTCCCTAACAACAGAAATTCCCTCTGGAGCCGCCGGCCGGGATCCGGAGGGGCCTTTGGATACCACAAAATCCCAGCCACTCCCACCCCTTTGGCCTCCAGATGGATTTTCCTCGTTTTCCCTCCATTTTTTGGATTTTCCTGGGTGGTCAGAGCTGCTTTGCCGGCAGCAAGAGCGGCACCCTGGATGTGCCATTCCATGGGGTGATCCCAAGCTTGGGAATGTCTTTTCCCACTGAAACGCTTCCCAAGGCACATCCAGGCTGGGTTTATCCCTCTTCCCTGCCCTCTCTTCTCCATGGAGTGGATTTTAATGGAAAAATTCCCTTTCTTTGGAATCCTGCTGAGCAGGGGCTTGGGGAGGTGGCTGAGAATAACAATTAGTGCTGGTCAGTCTGGCTCATTAATTAATCAATCAAATAATTAATTGTTAACCAAATAATTAATAGTTAAATAATAAATAATTGGTAGTTAATTAATTAATAATTAATGCACTCCAAATGACACTTAAATGAGGGATAACTTTCAAGGTGTAATTAGAGGGGTGCAGTAATTAGCCAGGCTGGGCTGGAGGGGAGATTTCCCAATCCACAGCCATCCAAAGGGACAAATCCATAGGGACAAATCTCTGCTGCTTCCGAGGCTACAGTATCAGTCAAATCCATTCCCAAAATTCCTGGTTTTCCAAACATAGGAGGGATGATAAACCAGCAGTGGTGAAGGCAGGGTACGTTTATGGAATTTTGGGAAGGAATTCCTCCCTGGGAGGGTGGGGAGGTCCTGGCACAGATTCCCAGGGAAGCTGTGGCTGCCCCTGGATCCCTGGAAGTGTCCAAGGCTGCTGTTCCATCCTTGTGGATTGGGGTCTTCTTTACTCTGGGAATGCTGGGATGAGCCTGGCTTGCTCCTGGCTTTTCTCTTTGGACACTTCCACAAAGCCACAGAGGATTTGGGGGCTCTGTGAATTGCGGGATTTTATGGAATCACAGAGTCACGGAATGCTTTGGGTGGGAAGGAACTTTGAAGCTCATCCATTCCCATTCCATGGGCAGGGACACCTCCCACTATCCCAGGCTGCTCCAAGCTCAATCCAACCTGGCCTTGGACACTTCCAGAGATCCAGGGGCAGCCACAGCTTCTCTGGGAATTCCATCCCAGCCCCTCCCCACCCTCCCAAGGAAGAATACCTTCCTCAAACCCAATTTAAATCGATTTAAGTTTATTCCCTCCTGTTCCGACCCAGGTAAAAACTCTCTTTCTATCATCCCTCAAGTTCCAGAGCCATGATTCTGGAATATTCCTGGGATATCTCCTACCAGAGCTGCCTCAGCTGATGAGATCTCTTTGGAAAGGGCTGCCAGGAGCTTCCATCCCTTTTATCCATTGCTATTCCTGGAAAACATGATTTTCCAAGGCTCGGGAGCTGCATTTGGGCAGTTCCTTTAAATAACCCTGATGATGAAGCATTATCCATGGAAAGGCCATCTGTTCCCTGTGCTCCCAGAGCAGCTCCTCCCGCATCCCTCCCTCCTTCCAGCATTCCCAAAGTTTCCAGCTCAGGCTCTCCCAAACCTGTCCCACCCATTCCAAACCCTTCCAGGCCTCTTTTCCCAGCTTTTTGTGTGCCCAAAGTCCAGCTCTCCTTGGAGAAAGGTTGGATTTTCACCTGAAGTGCCGGGAGCTGCTTCCCTTGGAATTCCTGCCTCGTTCCACACGGCTCTGGAGCAGAGGGATCCATTCACCTCAATAATCCGTTTCCTGCGCTCCCAGAGCTGTGCAGGGCAACTTCTTCCCACATCCCTTCTTCCCTTCAGCATTCCCAAAGTTTCCACCTCATGCTCTCCCACACCCGTCCCACCCATTCCAAACTTTTCCCCAGCTTTTTGTGAGCCCCAAATCCAGCTCTCCTCAGAGGAAAGGTCGGTGTCTGCACCTGAAGCGCCGGGAGCTGCTTCCCTTGGAATTCCTGCCTCGTTCCACACGGCTCACGTGTGGCTGGGCTGGAGCAGAGGGAGCAGTTAACCTTCATCAGGGAAGGCAAAGGAAAGGTTGGGAAATAATTCCGTTGGAATGTTTGGATTGGGAGAGCTGACATTAGAGAGAGTAAATGTCAGAGGGAGTTTAAACAACGGAACAACTCTTGGAGAGCCACATTTTCCTCTGGGATTGGGCTGCAAATCCACTTCCCTTCCACACAGAATTTCTAAGCAAGGCTTGTATTCCCACTTGGAATTCCGGGCATGCTGAAGTTCATGGCATGAACCTGCTGCTCCTTTCCGCCCTGCAGCCCAACTTTTCCTTGGATCCCCCTTGTGTTTTCCCAGTTGTTTCCACCTTTCTCTGTTGGGTCCCTCTCCAATGCATTTTCCGCTGATCCCACCAACCAGGATTTTCTGGAGCATTCCAGGGTGTCCAGTGGCATTTTCCACCTGGACTGGCCCTCTGAGGATGAGCAGGGATGAGCTGGAAATGGAAACTCCCATTTCCAGGGCAGGCATCGTTCCATCTCCCTGAGGGACAGGGCTGGGACATGGGATTGGGATTGACCTGGGCAGGACCAGGAGTTGGATTTGCTGATCCCTGGGATCCCAGCTCAGGAGATTCCCTGATTCTCATTGGGAGCAGAGAGCCGGAGCTGCTCACGGGTGAAATCTTGGCAAAGTGGTGGCGGCAGGGAATTTGTGGGATGTGCAGACATTGGAAAACCGTTAATATTTCCGGGAAAAGGAAGGGATTGCGCGTGTGGGACACGAGGAGGAGCTGCTGGATGGGCTGTGACCATCGGATAAACGGATAACCCGTTCCTGGTGGGATACATGCAATTATTCGGGGTGAAATTAGGCCAGGTTGGATTGAGTTTGGAATAACCTGACCCAGTGGAAGGCAGCCCTTCTGGATGGGATAAATATCCTTGTCAAAAGCTGGAGCTGGGCGTGATCCAAACCGCAGCTGATTTTCAGGTCACGCTTTTTGGGACAGGATTGTTTTTCCAAGGGTTTTGTGTTGGGATTCCCTGAGGAATTTCAGGATGGCTTAAATTTTGCCCACCCTTCCCACCCCACCAGATGGATTCTCCATCCTCTGGATGAGCAGCTCCGGCCTTTGGAGCCCTGTGGAGGTTCCTGCAGGATCTGGGATGGGTCTTCTCCGCCTGTTTTTAGCACGGAAGGGAAAATTGGGGTGGCATCAAGAGGAGACGGGGTGGGAAGGGTTCTGGTTATCCCACCTGGAGCACCCTCATCCCTGCATTCCAACCCTTCCAGAGCCATGTGTTATCCTGGGGTAACAACACACGAGTCCAGCTATCGACATCCCTGAATTCGCTTCTCCCAACTTAGAATTTGGGGGGGATCCATCCTCCAGGAGCAGGATCCAGCCTCCATCAGCCGGATTCCCACTCCCAGCTCATCTTCCAGGGCTTCCCCGCTCTGTGGCTCCCCTCCTCCATCCCTGCTCCCAGCAATTACTCAGCTGTTTCTCAGCTGTTCGTGGAGCGGCAGGGATGAGAAGGCAGCAGAGATATTACTCCCGGCTTTTTTTCCATATTTTATGGCTGGGATAAGCTGCTCCCGAGCCGTTGGAACAGCTGTGGGTCAGGAGAGCTGAGTGCCGGGCGTGGCTCTGGAGGGAGCGCCGAGTTCACGGCTCCAGGTGGTTCTTTATGATCCCCGCTCCCGGTGTTCCTCATGTTTGTGGGAGACTGATTGCCAGGCTTTCCGAAGGAGCCTTTTGGGAGGTGTGGGATTAGGGAAAGGCCAGGAAAACAGGACTGATCTCCTCAGGCTCAAATCCTGACAAATCCTTGCGCTCCTTGAGCTGGTGCTGGTTTCCCTGCTGGGATCTCCCTGAGGCTGATGGATCACCTGCTTCCCTCCTTCTTTCCCTTCCCAGGAGAAGCCCATTTGCAGTTGCTATGGATTTGTTTTGATGGAATTTCCTGGTTTTCTGTGGCTGAGGGCATCCCGGCCATGCACTCACTCCTTGCTGCTTAACAGTTCCTGCAGCTCCCACAGCCCAGGTTTGGCTTTTCCTGACAAAAAGCTGGATTTCCCTAAGGAATCCTTTCTCCTGAGGTTTTCCAAACCCCGCCAAGCTCCTCATCCTCTGGGATAAAGCCATGGCACAGAGGAGGAGAAGCCTGAGAAGTCTGGACCCTCTTTTTCCCTTGTTGGTTCATTTGCCTCCAGAGGCTGCTCCTTGAGGAAGCACTGGAAGTGCTATCCCGAATTTCCAGAGCTTGGCAAGGTTCAAGCAAAGGCTTCCCTGGCCCCTTTTTATTTTCCAAGCCCAATATTCCAGAGAAAAGCCCTTTGCTTCCCATGGCCTGCAGGCAGCTCATTCCTCACCAGCAGAGGTTGGAGCAGGGCGGCCTCGCGGTTAACTGAACCAGAAAGGAGAATCCAAGAGGGAGAGAATCCAAGGATCCCAAGGCTGCCAGCCTCATCCCGCAGCGGTTTTTGGGATGATTTGAGGGTGCCAAGCCTCACTCCGGGATAACCCCGAGGATGCTCAGGTGCAGCTCCTGCCCACGGCCCCTCGGCAGGACCCGCAGAGTCTCGCCCACGTTCCCGGGTTGCCCTTTCCAATCTGGCAGCTGCCAGGTACTTGGGAAGCGCCTCAGCAGCGTTCCCTTGGCAACGGCGGGAGCTGGGAATGGCAAGGTGTGTGGGAGAAACACCAAACCCCACATCCGGCCACTTCATTACCCGGAGAGCCCCATCCCCAAGGCTTCTTAACGCTTGGCTATTCCCGGCTTTTTCACAGCCAGGGGGTATTTTTAGCTCCGACACGTCCCAGGGATCAAGTATCCACCAGGATCGGGGAATTCGCAGGGGGGAACCCTTGGGATTTACCGTGTAAGTTAAGCCTGGCCCCGGCTGCCAAGGATGAGGCCGGATTCCCCCGGCTGCTGCTCCGAGTGAACTTGGGGTTACCTCCAGCATTCCCCATCCCGAGGAATGACTGACACAGCGGGAAAAACGCCAGAGGTTTTCCAGCAAAAGGGGGAACAAATGAACTTTGTGTTCAATCCGCGGCGGTCTGGGCTCGTTGCAGCTCCCTGCCAGCTCTGCTCTCCTTCTCCTCAATTTATTCATTTGTCCATCTGCTCCGAGGGAAAGTCAGGCAAGGTTGTGTTTCTCTTCCCTTTCTCAATCCAGGAAAGCAGAGGGAAGAAAGGAGCTGGGGAAGGAATCTAGGCCATGCCATTGTGCCTCTGTCCGGGCTTCAAACCGTCGCTCTGGGTTGGTTTGAAAGGGCCCGTTTCTGTCTCAGGCTCACTCGTTTGATTTTATTTGGATTTTCTTTTGTTCGCTCAGCTGGAACAGGCAGGCGCAGAGGGAGGGGAAGGCAGAGGATTCCAATAATGGGGTTTTGGCAGCGGGTTGGGCATAAAACAGCTTTATTTGGGATTTTGGGCCTTTTTTTGCAGCAGCAGCAGTAGCAGATGAAAGGAGCTCGTGGAGGGGCTGGGGCCGGGGCTGGTGATCCCCGGGCTGTGTTGTGTGAGTTGAGTGTCCCACCCCAACAGTTGGGATTTTGCTGGGAATCCCTGTCCCTTTCTTTTGGGAATTGTTGGGAAGCTGTTGGTAATTGATCCAGGGCTCCAACCTCGATGCGTCCACCTCACTCCTGTGTCCGCTGCCCCCAGAGCATCCCAAATCCTGGGATAAACACAGCAGGAAGTTGAATCATGGACTGGGTTGGGTTGGAAGGGACCTGAAGGATCATCCAGATCCAGCTTGGAGTCTCGTTCCCACTGTGGGGTTTTGGCTCCCAGCTGGAAGCCACCTGGACCTGGCTTTTCCCCGAGGGAGTTTCCATTGGGTTTTGCTTCCTGCAAATCCAGATTTTGCTGGTTTGGTGCTGTTTTCCTTCCCTGCAGTCTCGGAATCTGCTGATGGAAACCTCTTGCTCGGTCATATTAATCATGTCAGGAGCCCAAAACTTCCCAGATCACTGGGATGGGATTTTGGAACATGTGCGCTGCAGCAGTGTGGGATCAGGGAATGGGTTGGGCGGGACCTTAAAGCCCATCCAGTTCCACCCCTCCCCTCTCCCTCCTGCCCTCCCATCCCACTCAGCCACCAAATTCCCCCGGTATTCCTGCCTGGGACTGGACAGGCTTTAAGGTCCCTTCCAACCAAAACCCTTCCGGGATTCTGGGATTCTGGGAAGCAAAGCTTTGCTGTCTGATAACTGATCATCCCTACCCAGCAGCCAGGGTGGGATTCAGACAGACTGAGCTTATCCTGGGCTCAGCCTGCCCAGGATAAGGGCCTAAACGAGCCCTGCTCGAGCCTAAAACGTTGCGCACGTGCTGAAGAGCTCGGCTGAACAGGAACCCTTTGGAGTGAGCAGGCACCGGAATGTTTTCGGGAGGAATCATCCCAAATGTCGAGCTGATCTCGAAATCCTCGTGGGAGTAAATGTCGCTGGAATGGCTGAGCCTGTGCCAGCCATGGGGGGAGTTTGGGAAAGGCTGGCACTGGTTGTGCCAGCTCCAGCAGGCAGCAGGAGAGGGGATAACTCTGAGGATCCCATGGAGAGCAGCATTCCCAGGCTGGTGACAGTGACAGAGCCAGAGCTCGGGGCTCTCCAATGCCTTCCTCCTTCCTTTGTGTGAAACCACCTTTGGAAACCTGCAAGAATTCTCGTGATAGAGGAATGATCGGGATCTTGGAACAGCAAACTCTGGGGAGCTTTTGGAGGGCGTCTCTGAAGGGTGAGCTCCAGGCTTGGGGTTTGCTCCCTTTGTTTTTCCATCCATCTCCCCATGGAAAAGGGGCTGGATTTGGAGCAGCCAACTCCATCGGAGTGATGTCCTCACGGGGAATGGCTGGGGAAGTGTTAGATCCAAAGTGTAAAATTCCCTGGGAGGGGCAGGAGTTGGATTCCTGGTAGGGCAAGGGGTGATTGTTTTAAACTCAGAGAGGGAAGATTTGGATTGGACATTGGGAAAGAATTCCTGGCTGGGAGGGTGGTGAGGCCCTGGCACAGATTCCCAGAGAAGCTGTGGCTGCCCCTGGATCCCTGGAAGTGTCCGAGGCCAGGCTGGAGCAGCCTGGGATAGTGGAAGGTGTTGGGCTTGGAAGTGGATGGGCTTTAAGTCCCTCCCAGCCCAAACCGCTGCTTTTTGCTGGGAATTCTCTACATGGACACCCCTGTCTTGTCTCATCCTCAGCAGGGACAGCTCTTCCCAAGTTTCAGGAGGGGCCTGAAGGAGCCCCCTCAGCATTCCCTGCACTCGTGCTCATGGCAGGAAACATCCCTTGGAATGGCAGCTCCCAAAGAAACTTCCTGGAGCAGCTCCGAGCTCCAGGCAGGGCACGGATCCGGCAGGATCTGCAGCAGGAGCCGGCTCCAGCTCCGTGCTCAGAGCAGATGGAAGGAGCAGCATTTCCCACCCACGCTCCTCCCCGGGAGGCCCTTTGGAGCGATGACATTTTTCCTTTAACCCCCTGATATTTTTCCGGGATCTGAATTAACAGCCCACACACGAGGATGAGTTTTTTCCTCCCTTCCTTTTCTTTTCTGTCTCTCCCTGGATTCAGGGAAGGGGCTGCTCTGAGTATTTGAGTCATTTGGAAATCCAGGAAAAGCCAACCTGTGCAGGATGGATTCCTCATTAATCGGAATTCCAGGGAAAGACAAGAGCTGAGGGGAGATCATTTTGGTGCTGCAGGTGTGGCCATCCCCTTCCCAAATCCCCCACCATCCTCAAGTTCCGCTTTCCCAGGGAACAGCCCCAGAAAGGGATGAAGGATGCCGTATTACCAGACTTCTTAGGGTGTAGCTTTCCATGGGAGAAGAATATCCCTGGAAGTATTTAAACTTCTGCTGCTTTATCCCTTGCTCGCTAAGTCCCAAAGCTCGTTAAATCCCAAGCTTTGTAGCAATGGTTTAATGTCTTATGCCTTGACCTAAATTACCTGCTCTGTGTCCTAGGATTAGGAATGCTCCAGATTGGGAAGGGTCCTCTCCTCCTCCAGCTTTCCCATGTTCCCAACAGTTCTGCCTTTGGAAGCTGGATTGGTTTAAAGTGCATTTGGGAGCAGCAATTGGACTTTCCCTGATTGGAAGGATTTTTGTGTAAGCAGATTGGGAGGGTTGGAGTCGGGCTTTAAAAGCCTCATTCATCCCTAATCCCAAATAATTCCATCTCCGTGGCTTTTAACGTGATTAAACCAGGGCAGGCTGTGACGACACCCGGCAATTGCGCTTCCCAAAGAATATTGGATTTAGCCCGGAGCGAGGCTGCCTGGCCAGAAAAGGAGGAATTTGGTGGTTGGGTTGGGCAGTCCTGAGTTCAAGCCCCTGTTCTCCTGGGAGTCCAGGTACTCCGTAATTCCAGGGTGGAAAAGCAGAGCCTTTTCCCGTCCATTTTGCCTCATCCCTGGATCCAAAGCCATCCGTATTCCCTGCTCGTGCTGCTTTCCACATCCCAGGATTTCCTTGCGTAGAGCTCCTTGTGGATGGATGGGATGGGAGGTGGAGTGGGGTCACCTGGATTTTCATGGCCGTGGATTTGTCTGTCACCAAATGCCAAATTCTTGGAATTGCATCCCCCTGGAACTGCACCCATCCATCACCCTCCTGCATGTGCTCCCCTCTGGAAAACGCTGGATCCCACAGGAATAATGAGTTCCCTGTGTGATCTTGTGCCAATCACTCAACCTCATTACATCCCAATTCCTTTGTGCTTAACCAGTGGATAATCCCCGGGAAAGGATTTTCCAGATCCTTTCCAGAGGGTGCTGTGGGATAAACCCATTGGCAGCTCCGAGGGGCTGGGAGGTGCTGAGCCACAGGGATGTGCCAGAATCCTGGGAATACAACAGGGAAAGGAAGGTCTTGGGAAAAATGGTTATTTAATTGCCATTCCTTGTAACAGATCTCCCGAAAAGTCACAATTCCCAGGCTTTCCTTAAACCCCAAGCCAGAATTCCCCACTGGTGGGAGGTGATCCCGGGATTGGGTTTCTTGTGTCTGCTCCATAAATTCACGCATTGCTCTGATACATTCCCAAAGCTCTGCAAGTCCAGATTCCTCATGGATCTAAAACCGTGTCATTTTCCAGGTCTTTTTTTCCCCAATCGTGCCAAAACCTCAGGAAAAAAA
>VXAD01002239.1:303414-328204 GCA_013399195.1 Dicrurus megarhynchus | reverse complement strand
AAAAAAAAAAAGAGAGGGATTGAGTGGGGGGTGGGTGGGAGGGGGTCCCAGGATTGGGATCAGGACTCCGCATTCCCAAAGCTCCCAGGCAGTTTGGGAAGGGAGACACGACTCCCATCCAAATGGGTCTCACTCTCACGTTTGTCACCAGCTCCCAAAATTGAAGGGAATTTTTGCGGAATGTCTTCAGCTCCAGGTCTGTAATTCCGGGGCAGCTCCTCCGTGTCCGGGGTGTCCTCGGGAGCTGTCAGGGATAATGGGATGTGACGGTGCTGGGATGGAAGCGAAGCCACCTCTGCTTCCCTGGGTGTTTCTGCCCTTTTGGTAACGGATTGTCACTTCCATGGCAATTTGTGCTTCCCGAAGGGAAGACTGATTCCATTGGATTCCCTCTTCCAGAAGTAGGGATAATTAATTTACCGGCGACTTCAGCGCTGGCAACTTTGTCACTCTGCTGTCAACTCACACAGGCATCTCTGAGGAGTTGGAGAAAAGGAGGAATTTTTTCATATCCTTATTTTTATAGGATGAGGGTGGCCCTGGCACAGATTCCCAGAGAAGCTGTGGTTGCTTCATCCCTGGAAGTGTCCAAGGTTGGATGAGGCTTGGAGCAGCCTGGGATAGTGGAAGGTGTCCCTGCCCATGGAGACAGTGGAATGGGATGATCCTTTTCCTTTCTTCCAAGGGTGGTGTCCATTGGGAATTCATCTCCAGCCGGGATGTGGGCAGGGAAGGAGCTGGGTTGATCCGGATTATCCGTGAGGTAACGGGGGAAACCCTCCTCCCGCCATTCTCTTGGGATTGCGGAGACACTTCCAGGATTCCCTCTTTTTCTGCCAAGAGCCTCCCCAGAAGTTTGCAAAACGCTATTTTAGAGCCTCTTCTCCACCCCCAAGCTCCCAACCCAGCTCTTGGAGAAGACCTGGAAAAGGAATGGAGCATCTGTTTCCCTGGGCCTGGGGGAATTCTGGCACCACTCGGTGTCAAAACACTCCCAGTATTTTTAGGAGAACGGCTCCGTAGGCATGAGCTCCTTGCAAATATTCCTGGGATTCCTTCAGAGGGTACCAGGCTTTCTTCTCATCACGATGGGGCAATCCCACTTTAATTCCGGAAATCAGGAGGGTGGGAATGCTCTGATGGGATTGCTGCACCCAAACCTGTGCGCTTGGGGGGTTTCTCTGTGCTTTAATTCATGTCCCATCCCCAGCTGAGAGATTTTACGGGGTTTCTTTGGGGCGTTTTGCAATCAGTTTTGGATAAACTGGAAGTTTTTCCATGAATGGTTTGGGTTTGAAGGCACCTTAAAACTCATCTCATTCCCCCACCATCCCAGGGTGCTCCAGCCTGGCTGGGGACACTTCCAGGATGGGCTTTTTTGAACCGGGGTGTGCGCCGTGTTTTCTGGAGCCTGGAATGAGGGAGAACAGGCTCAGAATTCCTCATTTCCCTCAGGCACAGCAGCCCCTCATCTGCCTGATTTACCCTGTGGTGATTTAGTTTAAGTCTGGCTTTACTCTTGCAAGCTATTTCTTCAGACTAAACCAACAAACAGCTCCTCCCTGGCCACCCTGCAGCAGCCACGTCTCCTTTGGCACAACTTTCCCAACATCAAAATATTCCCTCTCCACCGTGGCCTCCATCCGAGATGGAATGTGCTGGGACCACTCGTGAGGGAAAAAACCTCGGCTTTTTCCTTGATTTTGCCTTTATTTTTAATTCTTGAAAGGGTTTTTAGTCCTGATTCAAAGGGGCCTCGTGTTTCTGTGTTTGGGGGAAGAGGCAACTTTGTCGTGGCAAAACAGCTGCACGGAGACATGAAAACAGAATAAATGTGAGAACAGAATAAATCAGGAGCTGGAGAAAGGAAGGAGTGGGACGCTTTTATCTCTTCCTTCCAACGTTTTCCCCAAATGTCCCCGTTTTCTGTCACTCACAGCCCCTCTCAAATGTGCCAGACAGGGACGTGGCCCTGAAGGGGATGAGGGGAGATAAGGACTTGGTTAATTATTAATGTTAATGTTCCCAAAGGATCGATGGGAGCTGTGGGAGGGCTCCGTGTTTCCCTCAGCAGTGATTTCTGCTCCGAACCTCAGGGGGCAAAGCTCAGCTTTGGGCCCCGTATTGAGAAGTCTCTGATTTGTTGATTCTGGGATTTAGGCTTGTCCTAAAGGCAACCTGGACTTGAGGTTTACTGAGAATATGAGATGCTTTTGGAGGTTTCAGGGCAACAAATTCCCTGGGGGAAAGCTGGGAGCCAAAATTCCCTTTCCATGGTGCAGCCACATCTTCCCAGCACCCCCTTCCTGGGTTTTAATTAAAACCAGCTCCGTCCTGGGGGGGAGAACAGGACAAGGTGATCTCCAGGGCCACCGTCCAGAAGTGGAGCAGTTTGTCCTCCTGCTGTCCTTCCCTCCCTGCAGGCTCCAGGCTCTCTGGAAGCACAGGCGGTGTTTGGGTTTAATTGGCATCTCCTGAGCTCCCCTGAACGAACCATCCTCAGAAAAGATGGAAAAGGGAGATCTGTGGATACTGCTGAGCTCCAGCAAAGCACAGGAGATGGGAATTGGATCCATATCTGCGCCTGCCCTTGCTGTCCCTGCTCTGCTGCAAATGCAATTCCATCAAATCCTCATTTCCTGCCTATCCTGACACTTTGATGGAGCTGGAACAGCCACATTTGCATGGGATAATGGAGATTTGGAGGGATAATGGGGATTTGAAGGCTCTGGTGGGATTGATGGGGAGGAGAAGGATGCTCCTCTCTCAGCATTCCCAGGGATCCCTTCCCAGCTCTCTGGTGCCTCAGGAAGTTGGGAATGTCTTTGCCATGCTGATGCCAGGGCATGGCTCTTGCTCAGCAGGGTGGGATTGTGCCAGGATGGAAAACCCCAAATGGGATTTGCCAAACTCATCCATGCAGGAGCGGGGCTGGAAACAGGGAAGCAGGAATTCCCACTGTGCTCCTCACTTGGGTCATGGCTGAACCTCAGCTGGATTAGAGAAATCCTGAAAATCCAGTGCAGAGAGGGTTTTGGAGTCTGGGCTTTTGTCTGAGTTATTATCGGGCCTTTTGAGGCCTTCAGGGAATCCCAGAAGTGTTTGGGTTGGGAGGGACTTTAAAAATCATCCAGTCCCACCCCTGCCCTGGGCAGGGACACCTTCCACTGTCCCAGGGTTCTCCAAGCCCCATCCAACCTGGCCTTGGACATTCCAGGGATGGAGCAGCCACAGCTTCTCCAGCCAAATTTGTCCCAACATGCCATAAAATCCCATTCCAACAAACCACAACCACCAGGCCCAAGCACTGCTTTGCCAAAATTCCTCATTTTGGGTCCATGCCGAGGAGTTGTCCCATCTCCTGCCCTTTGCGTGGCCCTTGGAGCAGCTCCTTCCCCCACCATCCAACACCTCCGCTGAGGAGATCCACGCTCACACTCCATAACCCAGGCTTCCCTACAAATCCAGCTGGCAGTGCTGTGCTGTGGGCTCATTAACATTTAGGAAGCTGCGATTCCGTAGGAAAACAGGGAAATAAATCAGCAGCTCCTTTGTTTCCCTGTTTACACGTCCACCCCGCGCTCCGGAGGGACGGATTTGTTTAACGGGAGCATCCAGCGGCGCTTGGAGCAGGAGCTGCTCCAGGGTGGTTCATCACAGGCAGTAATTGACTGTCACGCCGCTTTTTTCCCTCGTTTTTATTCCCATTATTCATCAGCCGGGGAGAAAAGAGGAGCTGACAGGCAGGGAAGGAAGAGCCAGTGCCGCTGGCGGGTGCCCGGGAGGCAGCGTGGGTGGCACCTTCTGAGCTGGCACCGAGCCACCCAGGGGACACCGAGTGACTCCACAGTGGCCACTTGAGACTGGCCCTATCAATATTTTCCAAGGGTTTCTTGGGAAACAAAAGGCTAATTCCCAAATTTAGATCCATTGCAATTAACGGGTTCTAATCCGCGAGGAAATGTTCTTTTTTCTCCCTGGTTTTTTTTTCCTTCCAAATTCAATCCATTCCTCCATGTGCCTTAGAGCTGGAGCTTCCAATGATTTTCCAGCCTTTGCTGTCCTTTTTTTTCCCATTTTTTCCCCCAAATCCCTTTTTCTCTTCCCTGTGCAGCCCCCCCAGAAATGTTCTTTTTTCTTCCTAGATTTTTTTCCTTCCAAATTCAATCCATTCCTCCACATGCCTTAGAGCTGGAGCATGCAATGATTTTCCAGCCTTTGCCATCTTTTTCTCTCCCATTTTTCCCCCCAAACCCCTTTTTCCCTTCCCTGTGAGACCCCTCCGGGATGAGCTGCCGCATTATCCCATCCTGGCTGTGCTGCCCGGTGCTTCCATGGGACTGAGCTGCTTCCCAGAGATCATTTGAGGCAAGAAAGGCCCAATTAGCTGCACATTCCAGCCCTCAACTAATTGGGAAGGGAATTGAGGGTTATTTTTACTCGATCTGGAGACAGCAAAATATTTTGATTGCTGGAGAAGTTGTTTGGTACAGTCAGAGAGGGACAATCCGGAAAATTCCAGCTGGGATCAACTGGGAAGCATCAGGTCATGGCAGGGATCGAGGGAGACAGGGATTCAATCATGCCAAGCTTGGTGTTACAGACACTGCAGCGTCCCGGGTGGAAAAAAGTGGATTTTGGGATCTAACTCACGGCTGGAAAAGGCAGTGGCAACTTCCCATGGAGTGCTGAGCGGTTCCTGCTGCTTGCAGATGGATCTGAGGAAGTTTTTTGGGAAGAATTCTGGTTTTTCTGTTGGTGGCGACTCTGCCATTGTAGGGTTTGGGTTTTGCTTGAGGTCTGGGAATTTTCTGATGGGTTCATGGTGGAAAATGGGTTTATGGATCCCATGGGTGTGGTGGGAAGCTGGAGGAGAACTGGGAAGTTTGAACAGATCAGTCCAAGGCCTGGATGAGCTTGGAGAAACCTGGGATAGTGGAATTGTCCCTGCCCGTGGCAGGGGGTGGCACTGGATGGGCTTTTCCAAGCCAAACCATCCTGGGATTCTCTGAGCTGGACACAACCAGGCTGGGGACTGAAGCCCTTGAGATGTGCAGGAGATGTGGAGATCCTGCTCTCCAAACTGGAATTTGCAGTGGGAAACATGGAAAAGTCTGGTCCCGCTGTTCAAACCAGGAGAGGAGGAGGCTGTGGCCATTCCCACCTTGTCCAGGTCATGGAGAAGGACACAGGAATCTCCTGGGGACAGGCTGGATTCAGTGTTGGATGCCATGGAGCAGTGGGAGAGACAGGAATTGTCTTGTTCCATCCCATGTCTCCAGACACGTCTCCTGGATCCAGAACCAGTCTGGAATATCCGACCCGGAATCTGTAGGGACAGCAGTGACGTGAAAACCCCAGAGAGGGCAGGATCCACACTCATTAGGACCGCAATTAACGCTGCTAAATGAGTTTTGATCCCCCCAGGGCTTTCATCGGGGCAGAGCTCTGCAGCTCCACCTTATCCAGGTTGGATGAGCCGAAGCTCCTGGAAAACCCCTGAGGAGCCACACAGCAAAAGTTCCAAAGAGCCTGAAGTGTGCCGGTGCCTGCACTTCCAAATGGCCTCAATTTTGGGAAAATCCAGGCTGGGGAAAGCTCCTGGGGCAGCTCAGACGTGGCACTCGGGGCTGGAGGTCAGGTGGGAATTCCAGGAGGAAAACTCGGGCGCCGTCACTGCTGCGAGCTCCAAACCTTGGATCCTGGCAGTTCAAACCTCCCGGAATTAACCCCGAGAAATGGGATGAGGTATTCCCTGGATTTATTACACACGGTTAATGACTGGAACATGGGGTACGTTGGAATTAAATCCGTGAGACGCATTCTCCCCGAGGAGCAGCACAAAGCCTTTTTCCAAGGATTGCCCTGGCGGCTTCATCCCGGTGTCTGCTTGGATTTTTCCCAGCCTGGCTGTGCTTGAAAATGAATTTATACCTGACTTATGTCTGGATTTATATCCAAGAAAAGGAGTTTGGCACAGCCAGCTCCAGAAAGTTCAGCCTGGGGTGGAAATGGCTGATTTGAGCTCGTGTTTATTGCTCAGCCTGGAACCCGCCCGGAGCTCTGCGAGTCCTGGGATTCCTGGAGCTTTGATTCCCAGCCTTGGTTTAGCTTTGCTCTGTTATTGAGCAGGAAAAACCACCGGATTTGGGTTGTTCTTCCTGCAAAGTCTCTTTGCCACAGAATTCCCCAATTCCAGCTGAAAGCTTGGAGTGATTCCCTCTTGGAAATCAGCCCCCAGCGGTGTTTTTTAGGAGGAGGAAATGGAGATAACGAAAAGTGCCCTGGCAGAACACGAGAAATTCAATTTCTCCACCAATTCCTGCCCTTCTTTGCTTCCCAGGAATTCCTCTCCTGCCCCATCACATCCTCCCCTCCTGCTGCTTCATCCTCACCTTCCATTTCCAGCCCTGCCCGCTCCAGACCTGGGTGAAATCCTCAGGAAAAGGTTGGTTTAAGTGCTCTGCTGGATTTGGGCCAGCTCTGGTCGGGTTTCCAGATGTGCTTGAGCCAGGACTAAACCCTAAATCCATCACCTAGAGTTGCAGCTTAGCCTTAAAATACCCATCAGTGCTCGGAGCAAAAATCTGTTCCCTGCAGCACCCTCAGGATGCAAAAACACAGGAAGATGGGACAAATCCATAGGATTTCCATCCCAATTTAAAGCCTGGCTCATCCAGGTACCTGTTGCTCTCCAGGGCAAACATCCCTGGAATTCTATAACTCTTTACAAACGATGTTTTGGGGTTTTGCAGCCCTGGGCCAGCTGCAGCTCCCTGAGCCCACGCCTAATGAGCAGGGCCTTAATTAGTGGGAGGAGGGAGAAGCTTTTCCCAGATTCCTCCTGGGTCCAACCCCAAATTTCCTTGCTCATCCCTGCTCCATGCTCTGCTCCTCCCGTGGAAGCACCGGGACCCCTGCGAGGGCCAGGAACCTCCTGCCGGGGAATCCTGGTGATTCTGAGGGATCTGGGGTAGGAGAGCTTGGGAGAAGGGTGGGGAAAAGGGATTTTGTCACCTCTTTGCAGCTCCCACTCCTCGGTCCTCACGTGGCACCACAGCGTCGTTTGTTTGGGTTGGAAACGCTGCGGGGGGAATTTTCCGGGAGCTTTCTTTTCTTGCTGTGTGAAAAGAAAGAGGGGGGGAAAAAAAAGCAGCCCAATAATTTTTCCATTAATCCCAAGCTCTGGGAGTCTTTTGTTCAGGTGGTTTGCTTACAAATCCACTCCTTCTGGAGCTCGGCTCCGTGAGAGCGTCCCTTGGAATAAGCGTTGGAACAGAGCTCGGATCTGCTCCTTTCGGGCGAGGATCTGGAGAATTCCAGGTGTCAGCCTGGAGTGGGAATGGGTGGGGCCGGATCAGGGAGCAGCCACTGGGCCTTACTGGTGCTCACTGGGGAGGAGCTGCTGGGATGATGGATTTTAGATGGAAAAAAGGAGACCCGGTGGGGACTTGGGTGATTTATGGCCTGGCTGAACTCATGCATGCGACAGCACCTGATGGCATCTCCAGCCTCACAGATATTTGGGAATCGTGCAGGAAAGCTGGGAAGGAAATCCCATCTCCAGGAAATCCCATCTCCAGGAAATCCCATCTCTTGATCTCAGATTCTCCTCCTCATGCTGGGCTCCCCAGCCTGTCCCTGCTCACCTGGAGCAGTGGGAAACAAGGATCAGACCCTCGGTGGGATGTGCATCCCTCTTTCCTCCCTGCTTCCCGCTGGGTTTTCCTGGAGCTGCTTTCCAGCTGCAAACCCGGAAGTCTGGGTTGGAAACTCCACATCTGAGCCATGTGTGGCCTGAAAATCCGCTGGGAATTGGCTCCTTTCCTTCATCCAAAGGGATGCCAGCGCTCCTCCTTCCTCTCTGCCAGCTGCACCTTGAGATGGTTTTTGTATTTATTTTGGGGATATTCCAGTTGGAGGCTGAAGGAAGAGATGACAGAGGGAAAATTCCAGGCTGGTGGGAGCTTTTCCTGGTTTCCTGAGCCTGGTGTGGCCACCCAGGACAGCTCTGGGGTCACAGGTGGCTGCAGAAGTCACTTCCAGGGACTTTTCCCTCTTCCCACTGCAGCATCCTGATCCCAGAGCTGCTGGGCATCCCGTTTGGAAGTGGGATTCCAGTCCCTGGGTGGGTGGGAGAGAATTCCAGGAGGGCTCTGCATGAGGAGGCTCCCGGGACAGAGGCCCTGCATTCCCAGAGGCACCAACTGGGGTGTTTTCCATGGAGTTTGGAGATATCCAGGGATCCAAAATGCTGCTGGTGGGACATTTTCAGGCTGTGGAGCAGAGGGATGGGGGAGTCCATGGACTTCTCCAGGTGACAGAATTCCTAAATCCATGTGTGATCCATGCACAGCTGGACTGGAGGATCCTGGTTGGATGCTCCATATCCCATAACCTCCAGAGGTTTGCTACAAAATCATCCCAATCCTCACTTCCCTGATACTCATTTATCCCTCATCCTCTTGGAACTTGCCAAAGATTCATCTCCAGCAAGGAATCCAGGGATTCACCACTGCCAGTCCTGCCTGCCAGGGATTTATCCCCAAATTCCTGTATGGAGCAGCTCCTGGGAGGAGATTCAGGAACAATTCCCTATTTTTGGGGTCAGTTGGATGTGGGATCCATCGTTACCTCAGCCGTGCTGCATCCGCCTGTGCCTCATTTCCTTTGGCATTCAGGATTTGTCATCCCGGCAGAGCTCGGATAAAAGGGAATAAATCCGGAGGGAGGAGAAGCACGGGGAGAGGATGAAAGAGCGTTCGGGGCGAGGTGCAGGGAAGTGCATGAACCACGCAGAGAAGCCATAAAACACCGTGAGACTGTCTGGGATCCCGCAGCAGCCGGGCTGGGGATTCCCAGGATAGAAATCCACGGAGAACGTCTCTGGGATGTGTGGGAATGTGTTTATGTCGGGATTACGGTGCGACAGCTCAGGGATGTGTCACAGCTCCTGGGTGGATTCAGCCATCCCCAACTCAGCCTGAGGGAAGGAGGAAGAACCTGGGAATCACCGGGAATATTTTTCCAGGTATCCAAACCTCCAGCAGGGCTTTTTTTAACCAGGAACAACCTCCCAGGCAGGAATTCCAGGTGGTTTAGCTCCGGCAGCTCCTTAGGAATTCCTTGTCTCAGAGGTGTCCTGGTGTTTCTGGTGGGAGGTTTGTGGGACCCCACATCAGGGCGCCCCATATCCCACGTCCCTTTTGGGGCCGAGGATCAGCTGCTCTGTTATTCCCTGGGATTCCTCCAAGCTTCAGTGGGATGCATCCAGTCCTTTTCAGCTAACCCAGGATGGGAAACACAGAGTGGAAAAAACGAGGCTTCCATCCAACCTGGATTTATCCAGGGAAATTCAAACCCTCAGCGTAAAATGAAGGGTTTGGGGAGGGTGAAAACCCCAAAGTGCCGCACTGGGATGATCCCGCGTGGCACCTCTGTCCCCAAAATGTGGCACAGGGACCCCGTGTGGCCCCTCCATCCCCTTCCCAATCCCAGAGCCACTCCCAGGTCACTCCAGCCTTGAGGTCCTTCCTGAGCTCCCGGGAATCTGGGGAGCTCTTGCTCTGCAAAGTCGAAAATCCCAGCTGAGGATAAAGCTCGGCTTAACTTTGAGCTCATTTAAATATCAGCTCAAGCTGCCCCTGCAATCAAAGCTGCCTCAATTATCCTGAAAAAATAACTGCCTCTATTCATCAGGAGAATGTGCCAGGGATCCCGAGTGGAGCAGGAAGTGTTGGAATTGGGGATTGGATTTTATTTTTCCCTCTTTTTTCCACTGTTGCAGTCAGGGAAAAAAATAAACCGAGTCCAAACCATCTTTTCTGTCCCAGTGATGCTCCCTGAACAGAGCAGGTCAATCCATGGAATTGCAGGACTGGGGTAGGTGAGTGGTACCTGGCAGGGATGGATGCTGCTGTTTATGGGAATCCATCCCGAGATTCTGGCTGCAAAGCACTCGGCTCTTTGGGAATGGCACTGAAGTTTTCCCAGCTGAATCCAAATGAAAATGAAAAAATAAAATCCCAGGACCTCTCCTGGGAAAAGGGAGCGTGGAGGGAGCAGGCCACAGGGACGTCCAGGATTGTAGGATCATATTCTGGACGGAATATTCCTAAAACTCAATGTTCATGGAATCCTGGAATCTCCTGGGCTGGAAGGGATCCCCAAGGATCCAACTCCTGGCCCCGCACAGACACCCCGAGATCCAGATGTGTCCTGTGGGTATGTAGGATGCTCAGGCAGGGAACAGAAACTTGGGAGGCTCCAAAATCCCTATTTTTTTTGCCCCCTGTGACCTCTTTTAGCCCCGCTCATTCCCAGGAACAGCCCAGCTCAGGATCCACCGGGAACACCGAGGCCTCGGCCATGGCTCCACTCCAGGACCAGCTGGAAAAGCCATGGCTCCACTGAGGCTCTGCACATCCCAGAGCCAGGCAAAAGGCTGGGAAAAAGCTGGGAAAAGAGTGCCTGGAGCGTGGCAGGGCCCAGCCAAGCCGAGAGTTCCCTTGGAAGCTTGGAGCGTCATCCCTGAGGTGAAAAGGGCATTCCCTGTCTGGATCCGGCTTTGGGAGGGATTTGTCTCCTCCAGCTCAGCACGTGGCTGGAGCAGATGTTGGAAAATGAGGCAGGAATGTGTGGCTGCTTCAGATCCACCTCCAGCCCAGAACTGGGAATGCTGCCAGCTCCCCCTTCCCGCTGCCCCTTCCCGAAATCTGGGGCCACACAGTGGCTGCTTCACCTTCTCCTCAATTACGGCTGCAAAATCCTTTCTCTGCTGCTCCCTGAGTAACCCTGGGAAGGATCATTGGGAATGTTTCCCCTTTTTTCCCCCTTTTTTCCCCCTTTTTTCCCCCTTTTTTCTCCCTTTTCCCTTCCCTTCCTTCCCAAATCACCCCCCAATCCCGCTGCTCTCAGAGTAGCAGCACACCCCTGGAATGCTGTGGAATTCCCAGGGTCTGTGTGCGTGTGTTTAGTGCATTACTCACATCTTAAACCCCACAAACTGAAATTCCCTTGGCTGCTCCTCCTGGAAACGCTGGGTTTTCCTTGGAATCAGAACTGGGATTTACGGCTTTGGGTTTTCCCTCAGCCTCGGGTGCAGCAGGGACGGATCCATAATAACCCAGATCCCGCCAAATCCCAGGGGTTAAAATAATGGGTTAAGTCTCCAAAATCCCCTGAGTGGCTTAGAAATAATAGGATTATGGGAAAATGGGAAAACAGTGCCATGATCTTCTTGTGCTCAGCTCCTGGGTGCCAGGCTTGTGGCTCCTGACTCTCTCCAACATGGAATGAGGATTGGGAAATTTTTAAATGAAGCTGCTCCTGCTGGAGCACCTGGGAATTTGGGCAGTGGATCCTTCATCCCAAGGCATGGGATGAGAGCGGTGGATTTGTGACATCCCAGCAATTTCTGCTGGGTTTATTGCAGGAATATTTGTAGGATTCGAGGGATGGATGGTGGAGATCCATAATAAGCAGGATGCTGCCAAATCCCACTGGATTTGGCAGTGGAAAACAATGGGTTAAGTCTCAGAAATCCCTTAAATGGCTTAAAAATAATAGGATAATGGGAAAACAGTGCCACGATCTTCTTCTGTTGAGCTCCTGGGTGCCAGGCTTGTGGCTCCGGCCTCTCTCCAACACGGAATGAGAATTAGGGAATTTTTAAATGAAGCTGAGGCCATTCCGCTGGAACACCTGGGAATTTGGGCAGCGGATCCTTCATCCCAAGGCATGGGATGAAAGCAGTGGATTTGTGACAGTGGTGATGCCATCCCAGCATTTTTCTGCAGGAATATTTGTAGGATTCGAGGGATGGATGGTGGAGATGATCTCCATGAAAATGGGGAAGGAACTGCCTGAGTTCTGGGATGGCTGAGCCTCCACATCCCGGGAGGTTCCGCTGTTTTCTTTGGAGTCAGGAAGTGACTGGTTCAAAGGGAAAAATCCGGGATGAGGCCTGGCAGCCTGGTCTGTACTGAGGGAATTTATAAAGGGATATTGAGGATGGAGCTTCCAGCCAAGCCAGGCTGGGAATTTTTCTCCCATTTTTCAATTAAAGAGGAATTTTAAGTTTTAAATCAGGATTTTGACCTCCAGACCAGGAAATCTCCTCCCAGCATTGCAGGGATGGGGGAGGGTTTTACAGTGAGGGTGGGAAAGTCCTGGCACGGATTCCCAGAGAAGCTGTGGCTACCCCTGGATCCCTGGAAGTGTCCAAGGCCAGGTTCGACAGGGCTTGGAGCACCCTGGGATGGTGGAAGTGTCGGGATTGGAACTGGATGAGCATTAAAATTCCCTTCCAACCCAGCCCATTTTATGCCGTGAAACTCTTCTGGAAACAGGAACTCTCCACATGGGTTTGCTGCCTAAAATGTGGGAATCTGCTCCAACACATCCCTGATTTCCCACCTCTCTTCCTAAACCAAGTCAAGGCCTCTTCAGCTGAGCTGGGCCAGCACAGTTCCATGGGAAAAGCGGGACTGAGGCATCTCCAGGTGACCAAAATCCTCCAAAATCCTCCAGCCCTGCTCTTTGCCAGGAGGTGATTCCATAAATCCCACATAAAACCGGCAGAGAGCATCCGGAGAGTTTCTGCTGGGAGAATCAGGAGCATCAGGAATGGAGCTGGCACCAGGAGGGGCCAACATCTGGGGGCAGAGCCTGGGGTTTGTGGTGCCACATTTAAACTCAGGACTAGGTTTTAGTTTAAGCCAATCCCTCAAAGCAACCGGGAGCAGCCCCTGGGCTCTGCTGCTCCTTCCCGAAGGGAATCTGGGAATTTGAGCTTGGCCCGGATGTTCTGAGATGTCTTTTCCCTGGAATTTCTGCCAGAGATGGAAATATTTGGCAAACCCTTTGCAATCCTCTCTGCTTCCAGCCATTCCACTGGGTCCCCCCTTTGGATCTTTCCCTTTCCAAGGAGTTGGGAGTTGCCATGGTAACTGCCGCGTTCCCGGTTTTGCGGAGTCACAGTTTTAGGGGATTTGCCGGGAGGATCCCGGTGCCAGCGGGATGTGTGCCGTCCCTCACCTTCCTTGACCTCCCGGCTGGAAAACAGCTGGAAAGATGCTGTGGGAACATCCACAAGGATGTTCTGTGGGAATTCTGGCTCCAGTCACATCCCTGCTCTTTGTGCTGCTCCAGGACTTTTTTCACCTTTTTCTCCTCCGGGTGTTTTCCCATCCTACCAGAACTGGATTTTTCATCCTTGATGAATGTTCCAAGCCGCTCCAGGCCCTAGGAAGGATGCTGGGAATGTGCTCCATAATCTCACCCTGCCGAACACCATTGCCCCCCTCACCCAGGGTTTTTTTTGGGACATTTCCATGGGGCTGCTGGAGCCTGGATGGCTTTTGGGGGCTCTGGAAAAGCAGGAAATCAGGGATTCAATCCCAGTTTTTGGGGCTCCTGCAGATCCAGGGGTAAAGAAGGAGCAGTGAACTGAAATTCCCTTCAGTTTCTGCTGGGAGGGAGCTCGGCCCCATTAGGGCAGAGCTCTGGGAGTAATCCCGCTCTCCAATTAGGGATTTCCCTGGCATTAATCTGATGGGAACTAAATAGGGCAGGAGCTGAATGCCTGTGAGGGAGCCGGAGGTGCAGGAGGGGAATTTGGGCTGGAGGGGCTGAGGGAGGATGGAAGCATCCCTGGGAATCTGAGCCCTGAGCAGGAACTGCTTCCCTCCTCTGCTCCATTCTCCATCCAAAGCAAAACTCTTCCCACTGTGGGTTTTCCTCCACCTTTTCCGCCTTTTCTGCAAAGGCAGCGCAACCTTTCCTCTTCTTCCCCTTCCCCTTCCCCTTCCCCTTCCCCTTCTCCTTCTTTTCCCCTTTCCCTTTTCCCCTTCCCCTTTCCCCTCCAAACACCCATGACCACAAACCTGTGGCAGAGCCTTCCTTTTTCTCTTGGAAAATCCAAACAACTCCTCTGTCACCCTAAAAGCCCCCAGATTCCATCTTTGGGATCACAGGGATGGGGCCAGCGGTGGCTCTGCCTGTTTTTAAGGAATTAAGGCACTGATTCCACTTCCAGGGACAATTCTTCTCCTGCTGGTGATTATTTAGCCATAAAAAGCACTTTTAGATCAGTTAGAAGATGGAAAAAAGGAATTTTTTGGAGATGGGATGAGCAGAGCACCTGATCAAAGGTCCTGGGAGCTGAGCAGAGCCTTTGAACTGTTCCAAATCCACAGGCTCTGATTTTTGGGACTTTAAAGGGGAAAAAAACCCTGCAAATATAATAAAGGAAATTTATGCAACGGCAGGAGCTCTGGGAATGGCATGGGAGGCTTGGGAATAGCACAGGAGCCCTGTTTATAGGGAATTTCACATGGATCCCATCACTCCATGCAAATATTGGGAATGGGATGTGGCCGTGGTTGGGGTTTTTGGGTCTGATTTGGGGTGGGATTATCCCTGTGCTTCCAGTCAGGGAAGAGGGAAGAGCATCCAAACAGCTCCTAAGGATGGGAAAAATCAGGAAGAAATCATTGAAGGGAGGGAGAAATTAAACCAACATCGGCATTTCAGCATGGAAATTTTCCTGATGGAAAAATCCCATCAGGAGCTTCTCCTGCTTCACTTCCGTGGGGACTGGAATTTTATTTCCTTTATTTCTCTGATTTCAGTCATTTATTTCCATCTTAGACAAGTGGGTTTCCAAGTCTGCCCTGTTCGTTCCCAGCTCCAAGGTTTTCCCAGCTCGGAATTTTCCAATTAAAGTCCCTCTAAAACAAGAACTGGGTTGGGATCAGGTTTTAGGGATCTGCAGGATTTGACCCCACTGATTTTACCTTTTTTCCCCCATCTGGATAAATAAGAACGGGCAAAACCAATTTGAGACTGAAGCCCTGGAAAAATAATAAATTTTATCCTGAACTGATAAAATCCCAGATAAAATATTCCTAAGGAATAAATGTGGAAGGGTTTTTATCTAGGTTCCCAAACCAGAACTGCTGTTATCAGAAGTAATTCCATGCCTGTGCTTCTCTCTGCCTCCCCCACGTGTGGCTTTGGAAGCAAAAAAGGTTTATTCCCATCCAGATGTTTTCAGTTATTTTCCCTGGGAACAGTGCTCTCGTTCCTGCTCAATTTATGGAATTATTTCGTCTTTTTGTGGGATTTTTAATTGCAAACAGCAACTTTGGGCCTATTTTGCACTGATGCAAATCACTACTTCCTACTTAGATCAATTAATTATCAGTTAATTGAGCACTGGTGGGTCCTGTAAGAAAGATGGGGTTTTTTTGGAGACTGGAGACTCCAATTGGGAGCCTTTTCCTTCTTTTTCGTGCACTCTGGATCCTGAATCCCAGCATTCCCATCCTTGTCCCCACCACCCTGGCTCTGTTTTCCCTTCATCCATCAGGATGTGGAATCTGTCCCTCCTTGAGATGCGGGAATGGGGTTGGAATGAGAGAACCTCATTCCCACGACTCCAGAGGGAAACAAGGAGAGCAGGATGGGAGCGAGGAACTGGTCACCGTTCTGGAAGTGGTGCCTTGTCTTGCTCTCTTGGGGTGGGGTGATTCCCTGCTAAAACGCGGGATTTGGAGCTGGGAATAGCCCGGGAGGAGGGGTTGGGATAGGAGGAGGGTTTGGATGTGTCCATGGGATGTTGCCCGGGGTGTCCCCTCCCAAAGCTGCGCTGTCCTTAACCCGTGGCACCTGGTTCGAGCACGTGAGCATGCTGGTGATCCTGCTCAACTGCGTCACCCTGGGCATGTTCCAGCCCTGCGAGGACGTGGAATGCCAGTCGGAGCGCTGCACCATCCTGGAGGTGAGGATCCCTCATCCCCGCGGTTTGTGGGACGCAGGGGGTGGCTGCTCTGGGAGATGGGAGCCCCGTCGTGTTCCTTTTCCACGGGAAAAGCTTTCCCGCAGCAATGGGTTTTCCAATAGGCTGGGGTGTGCAAAGCCTGGCCTGTGTGGGCTCTGCTTTGGGTGAGGCCTAATTTGGGCCTGTCCCAACAAGATCCTTTCTCTCCATCCTTACAAAGGGCAGGGGGGCTCAGGAGCAGGAAGCCAGATCCCACTGGATTCCTTGGACACCACAAAACTCATGCACTCCCATCCCTGGAAGTGTCCAAGGCCAGCCTGGATGGGGCTTGGAGCACCCTGGTCTATGGAAGGTGTCCCTGCCCGTGGCTGGGGTGGCACTGGATGGTCCTTCCCAACCCAAACCATTCCATGATTCCATAGCCAATGCCATGAGGGGGAATCTCTCCCTCCCCCTCCGTCGGCTCCATCCCAGCCAGCTCCTGCTGGGATTGCTCCGTGCAGTGTGGCACCGGGGATTGCCTTTGCCACTCCCTTCCCTTCTCCATGAGCAAAAAACATGGGATGAGCCCATCCCTGCTCTCCTCCACATGCCAGGAGAAGTGGATTTGGGAATTCTCCCCTGTCCAGAGCCCCCAGCCCCACTGGCCACCCCGAGCTCAGGGGACATCGGGCCTGCCCCTCGTCCCTCCCTGCTGCCTCCTGGCATCCCCTCGCTGCCATCTGCCCACCGGAGCAGCTCTGGAAGCACGGGATGGGCATCTGCTGTGTGGGCAGCTCCTTGGCTTCCCGCACATTCCGCAGGCTGGGAATGACTTCCCTCGTTCCCAATGTGTGACGTGGACCCCGGATCACCGATGTGCTGGTGGGACGAGCTCAGCTCCTTTGGATCCCACATGGAGCTGCTGCTTTCCTTCCCTCGGGGTGTTCCAGCCATACAGGAAGGCCACTGGGGTCCTCCATGGAATCCCAAACTGGTTGGAAGGGACCTTAAAACTCATCCCATTCCACCTCTGCCATGGGCTGGGACGCCTTCCCTATGCCAGGTTGCTCCAAACCCCATCCAGCCTGGCCTTGGACACTTCCTGACAGGTTTTAGGCAGGAAAGGGCTGGAAAATCCCCATTATCCCTCCCCATCACAGCCTGCAGGGGGGATTGGAGGCCGGAACATGAGGTAGAAAAGCCTGAACTTCGTTACGGAGGCGTTTGGGTGCCAGTAATTCAATGAACTGAAATTATGGAGCAAAATTCCTGTGTAGTTTCTTACGGGAAAGTTGGTTCATAAAGACAAATCCTTCTCCAGCTCTCCTGGAGCCCCTTTAGGCCTTGGAAGCAGCTCTGAGGTTTCCCTGGAGCCTTCCCTTCTCCAGGTGAACATTCCCAGCTCTCCCAGCCTGGCTCCAGAGCCAAGGAGCTCCAGCCCTGTGACATCCTCGTGCCTGTCAGTGGACAAGCAGAAGCTGGGGGCACTTCTCACGCCCTGGAATGAGCTAGGAGCTGTGCCAGGGGGTGCCACCACCCTGCAGCTTTGATTCTGGGGTTGGTAGGTGGCACTTTGGTGAAGGGAACACAGAATGTCCCCGTGGTGGGAGCGCTCGGATCGTTCCCTCTCCCAGCAGGACTGACTGAAATCCTCTTTTCCCGCTCTCCAGGCATTTGACGACTTCATCTTCGCCTTCTTTGCCGTGGAAATGGTCATCAAGATGGTGGCCCTGGGCATCTTCGGGCAGAAGTGTTACCTTGGAGACACCTGGAATCGCCTGGACTTCTTCATCGTCATGGCAGGGTCAGTAACCATCTCATCCCTTTATCCTGAGAGCGGGAAAATCCCAGCGAGCCACATCCATGCCTTGTCCTGGCTGGTTTTCAGAATGCCTTGGGAGGCAGAATCTCCCAAGTCGGGTTTCTTAATCCCCACCCCAAAAGCACGCTGGGTTTGGGGTGGGTTGTGAATATTGGGCAGAGCTGCGGGGTTTCTGTAGCAATCCTTTCATCTCCGTCAGATCAACACATCCTGAGCTGATCCAGAGTATCCCAGTGCTGTTGTCTCCAAAAAAAAAAACCCCAGAGCAGCTCAGCCCCATTCCTGCCCCGTGCCACCCTTGGAGTGAGGCAGGAATGGGGCAAACAAGGAGAACACAGCCCCAAAACTCCCACTGAGAAGGTTGAAATCCCAGCGGGAAAAGCTGACCAGGAGTTAACCCAAATTCCAAGCCTCCTGTAAACTCCTTCTGTTTTTTTTTTTTAACATTCCTCCTGGAATTACAAGTTAATTCCCTCTCCCCCAGCTGCTGGTTTGTGCAGGATGTGTTAATAAACAGCTCCAAGGAAGATCCCGTTGCTTTTGACACCACTTCGCTCTCTCCCACAGGGAATAACGGAGTGGAGTAAAACCTTGGCAAAGCTCAGACTTTTTTTTTTTCCCAATAAATAAATGGCTTTGGATACCCCAGGCTCTCCTACCTGCTCCGTACATCCTGGGAAGGGATGGAAAGCTTTAATTACTGCCCGACTTCTGCATTCCCGCGTTCCTAATGACCGGCCCAGGGTCAATTAAAACATCCTTGGAATATGTTGGGGCATTTTTCCCCTTCCATTAGTGCCGTGCCATCTTCCCTGCACTAATGGGGTTTTGTTGTGCTCCATGTTATTTGTCTGGAATACAATTAGGGATGGTTTTAGTGCTCTGAATAAAACATGAGCTCTCCTGAGTGGAGCTTCCTCGGAACTCGGGTGCAGTTCCAGCCCGGGAAGGAACATCAGTGATAGCAAAAAAAAAAAAACCCTTATTATTAATTATTTTTTCCTTAATTATGTTTTCCTATAAGGCTGCTGCAGTGTTTATGGGAGGAGTGGTAGGGGAAGAGCAGGGAAAACTCAGGACTGGGATTCTGCCACCCATAACCAACGTGCTGAGGGTGTTTTTCCACATTGGATACATGGGATGAGCCCTCCTGAGGATGAGCAGAAAATCCTCAGCTCCTCAGAGATCCCCCAAACCCAGGATTGGGGGACCCCATGGAGGCAGAAGGGCTGAGCTCTCTGCTCATCCTCAGGGGCAGCTTTGGAGCAGGAATTTTGCTGTTGGAATGAGGGGCAAAGTGGCTGGTGAGGCCATCTGGGTGTTTTCCAAGGTTTTTCCTCACCTTCCATGGCTGGGATATGTTTGAGGAGGATGAAAACATCAGGAGACGCTGCTGCAGGTGTGGCATTACTCAGGCTGGAGACAAGAAGAAGAAAAACCCCTTCCCTGGCTGATCCTGGGCTATCTCCAGCTGGTTTTGGTGGATTTGAGCCGTACCTGGAATATGATTTCCCATCTCTCCAAAGAAAAGCTGGAGCTGGGAGCAACCCTGGTGGAGGAGAAGCCCCCACCCTTCAATCCAGTGCTCCTAAACTTGGAGCTGTTTTTAGCAGGGAACTCAAGGCTGGAATAACAAAGCTGCTTTTTCCAGCGAGGGGATGGATGTGCCGAACTTATTCCCAGGTTTTTGGGGATAAGAAGGGAAACAAGTGATTGGCAGCGCTTCGTTTGCCCCGTTCCGCCTCCTCAGAGGAGCTGATTTGCTTCAGCAGCAGCTCCAAAGGGAGCAGGGACACTACAAAATAAACACAGCTCCTGCCTCCAGCACAGATCGTGTCTGAAGTTCCTCCCAGCTCCCGGAGTCCTTTCATGTTTTCCTCGCCTGAGAAATGTTCCCTGGAAAATTTCAAGCCCGGCGGAACTCGCGGCCTCTCCGTCTGCCCAGCAGCCGAGCTGAAAGCGTTTCCCCGGCGTCAGGGATGGTGCTCAGGAGAGCTGAAATCAAGAGGTTCCTGGTGCATCCAGTCCCTGGAGACATTCCAGGCTCCCAGGATATGCCTTGGATTAGACAGCTGAAGGTTTGGAAGCTGTTGATGGCATGAGACATCCCAAAGCTTTGTGCCTCTTGCTTTTCAGTGTAGGGAATGACCTATCAAGTGCCATTCCATCCAAAATTCCCAGCTCCAGCGGGTTTCTGTGGGGCATTTCCAAGGGATTCGGGATTTACAGGTGGGATGTGAGGACAGGACCCCACACTTGGCCTTGCAAAGAAATCTTTGGCTTTTCCATGGTGGTTTCCAATAATTTCACTGCTTGGAGGGAGTTCAGACTGGGATCCATCAAGGCTTCGGTGGGCAATGTGGATGCCCCTGAGTCTTTCCTTCAAATCCTAAGTGAAGTATCCTGGAAATCCAAAGTACCAGGATCACAACTCTGTTTCCTAGGCCAAATCTTGGATTATCCGTCTTTTATCAGCTCCGCTCCAAGGGCCAAGTGAAAGTGACGCCCTGGGAGTTGTCCTGTTAATTTGCTAATTATGGATGTGCTCCCTGGAGGACAAACCCAGCTCCCCCTGGAGCATTCCCTGCTCCTTTTCCACTCCATGAGGAGTTCCCCACTGGGATCAGTTACACTCAAATTCCCTCCCTCAGCCTCTGGATAAATCCGGGCTGTGCTGGGCTGGGCCCACGCCAGGGAATGGAGCCGGGCCTGGCGCTGGCACTTCGGGGACTTTAAACCCCACTTGGGCAATTCCCGCAAGGAATTTGGAGCCAACACCTGGAGCTGGCTCCAGACCCCTCCCTGCAGGTGGGAATGGGCATTTCCAAGGTTTTCCCTCCCTGTGGTCCTTCCCGAGGCTTCCCAGTGCTCTGCTCCAGCTTCCCAAGGACATGGCAAATGGAAACCCTGGCTTTGTGCCATGCTGGGGTTTCAAGCCCTTGGAATCATGGAATTATTAAGATTGGAACAGATCAACCCAGCCCCACCACCAATTTCACCACTCAACCATGTCCTCAGTGGCTCCTGTTCCTCGTTTTTGGCTCAGTTCCTATGGACAAGCTTTTGATTTATAAAGACTCACTCATTCCTCCAGGAAAAAAAGAAATCTTGGAAGTTGATCACTAAAACAGCTCCAAATCATCAGGAATTTTGCATGGCAAATTGAGGGTAACGGGGCAAAGTCACCTCAGTGCGATGCCAGGGGTGACCTCAAACAGCTCCAGAACACGGCCGGCAGAGCAGGAAACATCAGGACAGCCAGATATTCCCAATTAAAGCATGGAGAGCCGGGCAAAGCTTCCAACAGGACGGGAAGGCTCCGGCAGCGCCCAGCTGGGACCCGTGGGCAGGGAGGAACGGGAGCAAGGCTGGCCGGATCCCAGAATTCCCTCTGCTGATGGCACAAATCCATCCTGCTGTTCCTTCAGCCCTGATTGTGGATTTTTGACGGACTTTGCTCCATCCTGGCTGCAGATTCCATCGGAAATCTCTTCCCACTGACCCTTCCCAAGTGCCTGGGTGCAGCAGCTCGGCTCGGATTTGCCTCTGGCCTGCCATATCTGTTTGTTTCTTTGGAAACCCAAAGCAAAACCTCTTTTTCCATGGGATCCAACAGCTCCCTCGCAGGGATGCTTTGGATGCTGTTGTGTTCTTGGAACAGGAGGGATTTGGGATGTATTTCCAAGCGTTCCCCTGGAGTGAAAACCATCAATTGTAATTCCAGCCAGGCTAAGTGGCCATAACCCCGTTAAAACAACAACTCCGCACACATTTGCCACCCATGGATGGAAAAGAGCAGGAAAACTGACTCCAGGTCCTTCCCAGAAATGTTTAGGGGGAATGGGGAGGAAGAATGAAGAAGGAAATGTTCTTTATTCTGAATAATCAAATGGAATTAAATTATTTGTGCGTTGTTTGTTGGATTGGAGAGTCAGGTTTGGTCATGGTGGGAGAGAAAAGCTGGGGTGCAGCTCCTTGTCCTGCAAATTCACGGAATCCTGGAATGGGTTGGGCTGGAAGGGACCTTAAATGTCATCTTATGGGCAGGGACACCTTCCAAGCCCTGTCCAGCCTGGCCTTGGGCACTTCCAGGGATCCAGGGGCAGCCACAGCTTCTCTGGGCACCCTGTGCCAGGGCCTCCCCACCCTCACAGGGAGGAATTCCTTCCAAATATCCAACTGAAATTTCCCCTCTTTCAGTGTGAACCCATTCCCCCTTGTCCCGTCACCACAATTCCCGCTGAAGATTCCCTCTCCAGTTTCCTTGGAGGTTCCTTCACATCCTGGGAGGAAATTCCTGCTTTCCAAAGTGTTCCCTGTGCCTGCAGTAAAGGTTGGAAGGGACCTTAGAGCTCATCCCATTCCACCCCTGCCGTGGGCAGGGACACCTTCCCTATCCCAGGTTGCTCCTAACCCCATCCAATCTGGCCTTGGACACTTCCAGGCACATGGAATTGCATCCACTGGAAAAACTGGAAACAGAGTGGGTGGATTTGCACTCCTGGGCTTGCAGGCAGCAAAGCTTTTCCTGACCCCAGTTCCGTGCCAAGCCGGAGCATCCCCATCCTGACCCCTTTCCTGTTTTCCCTGCAGGATGATGGAATATTCCCTGGATGGACACAACGTGAGCCTCTCCGCCATCCGCACTGTCCGCGTCCTGCGGCCACTGCGGGCCATCAACAGGGTCCCAAGTAAGTGACACCATCCTGGGCACGGCTCGGCCTGGGAAAACTGGGAAACCATGGGAATAACCCCACCCCACCCCACCCGGCTCTCTGCTTTGTGGAATCTGCTCCCCTGCTACTGAGAGGAAATTAATTTATTTGAATTTTTAATGGCGACTTAGAGCTCGTCATTATCGTAATTGGTGTTAGGAGAAGCCAAGGGAGCAGGGAATTGACCCTCGGGGCTGTTTTCCAATGTTTTTGTGGCTTTTCTAAGGAAAACAACTCTGCTCATGGTGTAAAGTAAACAGCATTCCTCCAACGAAAGGGAAAAGGTCACCTCCAAGAGGGATCTTCTTGCCCTGCTGGGTTCATTTTCCCTCCTTGGTGACTTAAGGCCTTTCCATGACTTTATGTTCAGGATTAGCAGCTCAGGAGCCTCCCTTGCTGCTAAAACCCCCAAGGAAGGTTTGCTCCGCGTGGAACAAAATTGGGATCATCCTCGATAGGAAGTTCAAGTGGCTCCTAAATCCATTTTCAAGTGGCTTCAGCTGCTTGGCTTCTAAATCCAATTTGAAAGCCGAGGCACCCCGCTGGAATAATTCCCTGCTGGAATCTGCCAGCTGCTGAGCCATCCTGTGCAAGGTGCTCATTCCACAGCAATTCCAGCCGTTTCCAACCCAAATCCACTGCAATTAAAATGCAGCAGCATTGTGTGGAAATCACAGGGATCGCTGCAGAAAGAATAAAGGGCTTTTTCCCGTTCTTTTGGAAAGCACTTGGAGTGATCCAGCCCCACATCCTGCCTGGATTCACTGTCAGCACATCCAGGGACAGCCAAACGGCCTCCCCCAGAAGGAGTTCGATTCCAGGCCCTCCAAGGAAAATGTGAGGGAGCAGATGGATGTTTACACCCAGGAGCCTCGGGAGTTTTTCTCCGAACTCCAATTCCACAGGATTTTTCTGGAAAACAAGGAATAAAACCAGCGAATTCCACAGTGACGTCCTTAGGGACAAACAAGACCGAAAAAAAGAGAGGCTGAAAGGGGCCACGGAACCCTTTGGAGCTTTGTTTTCCTAACGGGGTTTTGTTGCCAGGGTTTTGGAAGGCACAACACGGAGCTTCCCTCTGGGATTCGGAGCTCCAGAGATGTTTCCCTCTGGGATCTGGGGACCTCACTGGGATGGGGTGGAGCAGAGGGACCCTGGCATGGGCTGGGCTCGGAGCGCTCCAGGCCGGGATGAGGATCAGGCTCCCTCTGAACTCCTTCAAATCCATAAAACCCCTCACAGCGCTCCTATGGAATAGTGGGAATCTCAAGCTGGGATCAGCTGGGCTGAGGGCAGCAGCCAGGGGAATTTAAGGATTTACACCGAGCTCCAGGGATCCAAACAACTCCGGCTTTAGGTGGAATTTTGCTCTCATGTTTGTCTCCCTTAGCTCCGACACGGAATGAGCCTTCCAGGCTGTTTTCGCTGCACTTCCCATGGGATTTGCACATTTTTCCAACAGACAGGTGATAGAAAATATCCCATTTTTCTGTTAATATTCCATGGGATGGAATCCAGCGAGCTCAATCCGTGTTCGGAGTGGAGGTGCCTGAGGAGCACCTGGGCTGGGCTGACACCACCACCAGAGCCCTGAGCAAGTGCCAGGATTAGGATTCCTAGAAATTATTCCCAGAAATATCCCCATTCCTGGAGGGCAGAACATCCCAGCCTCCACTCGGCTGGGAGACACCAGCCCCATCCACCTGGAACCTCAGGAATTTTGCTGTTTCAGACCGATATATTCCAGACCCTGTGGAGAAGGGATGGGGACATCCCTGGATTTTGGTGGTTACATTTTCAGCCTTTCATCCATGGGGACGGCACAGATCATCCAAGGGATTTCCTTGGAATTCCAGCAAATCCCAGCAGTGGCAACAGCGCAGCCCCATCCATGCCATTCCCAGCTCTGGGACTTGGCAATGGGATTTTCCACAAGGATGTGGAGCAGGTAAAATTTCCAGCTGGCTCAGAAGAGACGAACCTGGCGTTAAATCCAGGGAAACAGGGAGAACCAACCTGGAGATTTATCCCTGGGATTCCTGGGCTCTTCCTGGGATCCAGCCAGCACTATCAGCTCGTTGCTTCCAGGCACCATAAATTCACCCCCGAGATTATTTCATCTTGGTGGCGTTTGTTAAGAGAGGAAAGAAGAACCCCGGCCAATAACAACATCGTTTCTGTTGGAAATTATTCCTTCCAAACCACTGGAGAAACAGAATTCCTGCAATTTTTACACTTGGCAGGGGCTTGGAGTCATGGATTTATTTTCAGCAGTGGTCACTGGAGGATTTTGTGAATATTTTTTATTTTATTTTTTAAAATTTTGTATTTTTATTTTTATTTTCATTTTCATTTTTTTTAATTTTAATTTTAATCTTTATTTTTATTTCATTAGTTTTAGTTTTATTAATTTTTTATTTTTATTCTTTTTTTTTTTTGACTTTTTATTTTTACTTTTATTTTTATTTTTATTTTTATTTTTATTTT
>VXAD01002239.1:273845-303338 GCA_013399195.1 Dicrurus megarhynchus | reverse complement strand
TTATTTATTTTTCTTTTTTATTTTTATTTTTTCTTCCATTTTTAGTTTTATTTTTAATTTTTTTTTTTTTTTTAATTAAAAAAAAATTTATTTTTCTTTTCATTTCTATTTTCCTGCTGTGTGGTTTAAACCAGGCATCCCACAGAACGAGAATGAAAATCCCGCTCCTTGTTTCAGCCCCTGTGCTGCTCTTTTCCCATGGCACACTCAACATCCCATGGAGTGGCCGGAGAACAGCTGGATTCCATCTCCAGGATGGTGCCACTGAACCCCGAATTCCAAAAGGAGCTGAGCAGAAAAAAATTGTCCGGCATGGGAAGAGAACTTTTACCCATTTTTGGAGAAAAGAGGGAGGATATCAGTGAGAGTGGGGAGGACAAAAACGGGAGAAAATCCCAGCATCGTCTTTTCAATGGGGATTGAGTGAGTTTTGTTTTTCCAAAGATGGATTTGCAAGGAAAATGTGGGATTGCTCCTGGGCAGGGCCAGGAGTTGGATTTGATGATCCCGGTGTGTCCCTTCCCACTCGGGGTATTCCGTGATTGTGTGACACATCGGGAATAAACACCAGGAATTCCAAACCCCCCTTTGCCTCCAGCCCTGAAGCTCCAGAGGATGGAATCCTCCGTCCCTTCCCAGGGTGGCGCTGGGACAGCGCAGGGACACGGATGGGGGTGGTTGGCACAGGCTGCCTCTCCTCCGGAGAGGATCTGGTGCCAGCAGCAGGAATTGCGCCGGAGCCAAGGCCCAGCTGGGCACGGAGACCTTGGAAGGCTCTGGATGCAGAGGTCATTACTCATCCCTAATTATTAATTAGCTGGGAATTCTTGGCCGGGCTGGCGGATGCCCTCGTGCTGCCTGACAGGGTGGTGGCAGCTCCAGCCCCGCTTGGCTCCCTGGGATTTGGCTCCCTTGGATTTCCGCTGGCAAATCCACACGAGGAGCGGTGTGATGGGATCCCAGCTCCTGCCAGCAGTGCCTGGGAATGCTGGGATGGATGGCTGGGAATGCTGGGATGGCTGGGTGGGAATGCTGGGATGGACGGACACCGCTCCCCTGGAGACCCTGGTGCTCCCAGCGCCCATCACTGAGGGCTGCAGATTCCAGGCTCAGCACCATGGAATTACAGGAGAGGCGTCAGGCACAGCTTGGGAGAAGCCAATGGAATCTGCTGGGGAAACAGTGAATGCCTGGATCCAATGGGATGACTGATGGAGAGCGTATCCCGGGAATATTCAGGGGAGAGAAGGCTCCACGCGGGCAGGCAGGAAGAGGTGTTAGTGGGATAAATCCCTCCAAAGCCAGCGGGGTCTCCTTGCCAGCAGCCACAATTCCCACCGTGCCATGAACTTGATCCCTGTGGATCCCAAGGCTTGGATTTGGCTTTATTCCCTCCTATAATTCAGGATTTGCCTTTATCTCTTCCCTCTTTTCCTCAGTTCATCTGTTATCAGCTGTTGGAATAATGCTTTGTCCCTGTCCCAGAGGTTCATTTAACCTCTGCTGAGCTCCAAGTTGTTATTCCCGTTTTATTCCCGTTTTATTCCTGTTTTATCCTCAACTTTGGAGGTGCCCTGAGGTGTGAGGGGGGCAGCCCCCAGTCCCAGCCTCATCCCTGCCTCCTTTTCCAGTCTATCCCAGGAAAGTGCTGGGAATACCGGGCTTAGCTGAGGCTCTGCAAGGCTCCCATTCCTCGAGTTGGAATGTTTGAGATGGAATATTTGGCATGGGAATCAACACTTCCCTGGCACCAGAGGCTGGGGGAGCCCAGGGCTCATGGAGAGGTGTGGGATCAGTGGGAAGGTCTCCCACAGCCTCTGGTGCATGAGGAGGGAAAGGGAGCAGAGCTTTCCTTGGAGGGAGAAACATTTACATCCTGCTTTCCACCCTCAAAGTCACAATTCCCCTGCTTTCCCAGCTTTCCAGAATTTCCCTGTGTCCAGCAAGGAGAGCAGTTCTCCATGGAAGAGGAATTCTCTGTGGTGGAGGCCCAGCTCCCATCCCACCCCAGGCTCCGTGGTTTTTAGGGGAACAATTTTCATGATCCACGAGAAGAGTTTGCTTTGTTTACAAATCCATATTTTGACGATTCCTCCGGAGCCTGGTGATTCCCAGGAGTGTTTCTCCAGGAAAAACTGTCTTGCAGTTCACTCAGTGTGTCCTTGAGTGCTCCAGAAACCACCTGGAAACCCCACTCTTGGATCCACCCTCTGGAGATTGCTGTTTGTTCCCATTCCCTGCTGAGCCTTTGGCATCTTCCCCTCCCTTTCCAGCCCCAGCCTTTGGGGGAAAACACCAACATCCCAAATTTTCTGCGCATCCAAGCTGGGAATGATGGGTTCTTCCCATCCTAACGCGGTTTTCCCTTCTCCCACAGGTATGAGGATCCTGGTGACCCTGCTGCTGGACACTCTGCCTATGTTAGGCAACGTCCTCCTCCTGTGCTTCTTCGTCTTCTTCATCTTCGGGATTGTTGGGGTCCAGCTCTGGGCGGGGCTGCTGAGGAACAGGTGCTTCCTAGACAGGAATTTTGCCATGTAAGTACAGCAAAATGGAAAATTCTCCATTTTTTTCTTCCTTTCTGGCCCCTGCTGGAAAAATCCCAGCCCTCAGCAGGGCTCTGGGTCCAGCTGGGAGCTTTTTGTCTGAAAAAAACCCATTTGTCAGCAACTTCCTGAGGGTTTGAGTGGCTCTTCCGTGTTTTCCTGCTGCACCTGAAGGATGAGGATGGGAGTGGGTTGGATCAGCCCTGCCTGAGATCCCTGACTCTGGGAATTGGAGGATTTAGAACAAATTCCCAGTTCTCCCAACAGTTCAGGTCACTGAGCACACTGGCAGGTGAGTTGGAGCTGCTGCTGAAACCCCGACATAAACCCTTGTCGGGGTTTGGAGATCAGCACCTGGATGCAAAAAGCGTTCAAATCATTCGGCCACAGCTCCCAGTGCGGGACAGGCATCGGGAACGGGCAGCACCTGGAACCACGGCATCGTTAGGGCTGGAAAACACCTCCAGGATCATCAAGCCCAACCTTAACGAGGCCAATTTTCATTGGGGTTCTTCCAGGCCGGGCAGCTGTGTGGAGCAGCCCCTCTGATAATTGACCCTCACTGCCCTGCTGAGCCTCACCTGGGACCCCCAGCCCTGCCCAAGACCCAGCAGCTCAGATTTAAGCCCAGCCCAGGCTTTTAGTTTCAGAATGAGGTTATTTAAGGATTTTTAGTAGGGATTCTGGTGCTTGTCTTTGTTCCTGGTGCCTTTGGCCCCTGCCTGAGCTCCCTGGATGAGTCCTGGGTCTGGTTGATCCTTTGGAGCCTGCTGCCAGCCCTGGGCTCTTCCTGGTGGGTTCAGAGTGGGATGGTGGAGGTGCTGCTGGAGCTGGGATGGGTCCTGGCTCATCCCAGGCTTTGGGGCACCCCTTGAGCTGCGGCTGTTGTGCCCCTGCCCCTTCCTGGGGTGAGGACACCCCTGAGCACCCCCAGCTCGGCACCGGGGTGAAAACAAAGTGCAGCCAGCACAGAAAGCTGGGAAAACCTCCCAAAGACTCCTGTCAGAGCTGTCAGCAGCTCAGAGGTGAGGAAATGCCCCAGCCCAGCTCTCAGGGCAGCTCTAACTCCGGGAGAGGAGATGGAGCCTGTAATTCCATCCCTGGGTAATCATCTGCTGTCTGCACTGGGATTGTCTGCGACAGGCATGGCTCATCCCTCAGGTCCTGCTCCTGCCTCTCACTCCTGGGCCTTCCAGCTCCCTGAGCCTTTCTCTGTCCTCTGGACCAGCTCTGGTGGCATTTATTCATCTCAGCAGAGTGGAAAATCGATGGCTCTGCCACAGGTGCGATTCCACCCCCACATCCCGATGCTCCAAACCCTCTCCTGCCATCCCCAGCAGGAATTTGCCGCTCACCAAAACCCTCCGCGCTCAGAGTGACCTTCCCCCCGAGCTGCCATTCCCAAGCCCAAATCGTGGCGTCCCAGCCCTGCTTGGGTGGCCCTGTCGTGGCTGTAATTAACTCCAGTGAGCCCCTGTCGGTCTCTCTGAGCCGGGTTTTTAAACGCTCCGTGATTTTCTGCAAAGCGGAGCTTTTAGGATGAACCACAGGGGAAGCGTTTGCTGAGCACAGCCATTAAGCAGCAGTTATGTAATGGCCATTAGCAGCATCAAAGGCCTCGCAGGATTTTCTCATCGGGCCTTGCTCCTCGTCAGGGAAGGCACAGGAAGGTTTTGGGATGAGCCGTGTTTTTAAGGGGTTTGTCCGGGATCATCTCCTTCCCTCTGGGATGGATCCTGGTCTCTCCCCACAGTAGCTGGAAATGGTGAATTTGAGGGGGCTCTGCTCAAGTCCTGTGGCTTCTTGTGATTGAAGTTGCAGCATTCCAGAGGGATGTGGGGAAAGGAGGCTGCTGGGGTGCCCATGGGGCAGGAATATTCCAGCTTCCAGCTTGGTGTCAGCGGGAGAAATGTGGGGTGCTCTGGTACCTTCACCCTGAGTGGTGCTGCCGGGTTGGGCTCTTGGTCTGCATTAATTCTAGACCTGAGAAATCCAGCAGTGATCCAGTCCCTGCATTTCCAGCTATCCCAGGTTTACTGGAGCTCAGGGTGGAAGTTTTAGGGAATCCAGATGGAACTATTCCCGGGGTTTTTTTTTTAGCATTTCTGACTCATTCTCTCAATCCGGGTGCTAGGACATGGTTTGGCCCTGCAGTGGTCATTATCACCCCAGCAGCAAATTGAAAAGAGAAGAAAGGCTTGGAATGACCTGGAAAGCACTTCAGGGTTCCATCTTCCTGCTGTTGGACAGCTCATGGAATCCTGGAATGGGCTGGGTTGGAAGAGACCTTAAAGATTCGCATTCCGACCCCCTGCAGTGAGCAGTGACACCTTCCCCTATCCCAGGCTGCTCCAGCCTGGCCTTGAATGCTTCCAGGGATGGGAAATCCACAATTTCTCTGGGCACAGAGGTTTCCCAGCCCTTCAGGAGGGGCTGGAGCACGGATGCACAGCCAAGCTGGGGCTGAGCATGAGGTCCTGCTCTGATATCCTTTACAGCCCCGTAGAGAGGGAAAACCTGAATTACTGGAGGGTGTCCCCTTGGCGCTGCTGCCAAACCCTCCCAGCTGAAACCAAAACTGGATCGGGACAAAAATCCAGGGGCCAGCGAGGCAAGGAAGGGTCCTAACCCCAAATTTTCTGGATGAAAGGAGGTGTAAGTGGATCACAAACAGCTGCTTCAAATCCAGCCTTGCCCTGCTGAGTCCTGCCCTGCAGCTTTTCCAGAGGCATCACATGGAAGGGCTGACTTTGATTTTTGCCATCATTCTTCTTTCCCATGGAAACCTTTTCTTTTCAATCCCCCTCGAAAGTCGGCAGCTCCGAGTAAAGAGACTATTTTTAAGTTTCCCTCATTGTGACAGAAATTTGGGGACTTTTTGGAGGTGCACTGGGAATATCTGCTTTTCTCTCTCTGCCTTTGGGAGCTGTGCTGTTACAGCTCTGGAATGAGGTTATTTAAGGATTTTTAGTCGGGATTTTGAAGGAATGGCTGGCTTGTTGCAGGAGTGGGTTGGAAGCGGAGCTCTGCTCATTGGGACATTGGAGAATCTCTCCCTCTCCGCCCAAAGTGATCCTTCAAAACCCGGGATGCTCCCTGGGATGAACTGTGCTTCCCTGGCAGTGCCAGGATGATCCCACTGCTCCGATCTGGCAGTGGGAGCTGGAGGGGGAATTTCCCCAAGGATTTTTGGTGGGAAGGAGGAAGGCGCGGCATGCCCGGGTGGGAGGGACGAGCAGAGCCAGCAGCTCCTGGGTGACATCTCCGGGATATTTATCTCCCCCTCTAGCTCCTTCTCACCCTCCTGAGCCACTCCTGGTGGAAATCAAGGAATTGGGTCAGCCCCAGCCTGTCTGGGCTCTTCTCCTGGGGCTGCTCCGCGTGCGTTGGGATGCAGAGCAGCATTTTCCAGTCCGGGAGCCTTTCAAGGAATTCAGCGGCTCGGAATGAGGGGAGGGGAGGGAGCTGTGAGGTGCTTTGTGTTTCTCTGCTGCCTCAGGACACGTCCAATGTGAATTTTCAGTCTTGATTAACTCAGGAGCTGCTCAGGGTTGTTCTGCCTTCGGCTGGTGCGAGCTGGGAGGAGGCTCCAGCAGCTCGGAATTTGTCAGGAAGGTGTTGAATTGCTGCTCCTGGCATTGCTCAGCAGGATTCCCTGGGAAAACAGGGAATTCTTCCCACTCAGTGCCGAGTTCCTGCCACCTTTTTCCTTCCCTCCTCTGCTCCCCAAAGCCAGGGCAGGATTGTGCTCAGCGGTGCTCCAGTGGTTGGGGTGTGTGCATGGGATGGACGGGGTGGGAAAGCTGCCCCTGCGGGAGGATGGAGCAGAGGATGATCCATTAGGAGTGGGAGAAAAATGGATTTTCTTGCCCCTCTGTTGTCCCAGGGACAGAGGAAGGGAAATCCAGAGGCTGTGCAGGGAGCAGGGCTAGGAAAGGCTGGGAAAGGGGTGTTAATCCTCTCTCATGGGATAACAGATCCATCCTGGGGCCTGGCCGCCCCTGTCTTTCCCCCAGAGTTCTCCTAATTAGTGCGTTCATTAGCATTAATGAGTGATTTGACTCTACCTGTTGGCAAGGAGGTCAGGAAGACTTGGAGGTGGATGGTCCTGGCAGAACTCATCCATTTATTTGGGGGATGTTGGGGATTCCCTCATTCCTGCAGCATTTTTGTTTCTCATTCTTGCTCTCCTTCCTTCTTTCCCCTCCTTGGTTCTGCCAGGAAAAAAAATGGGGGAAAAGTTTTAAGAAAAGGCCCAAAATTTGCAGTGTTTGCTGCCAGTTTGGGTCCCTTCCCCTCTCCCTGGGTGGTGCTGGAGCATCCCAAAGGAGTGGCTCCTTCCCAGTAGGATGGAGGCTCCTGGCAGACAGGGAACAGGGAAAAGTTGGGCAGAAACTGCCCCCCAAGTGACTGATTCTGTCATAGGGACAAGTTTTAGTTTGGAAATGATTTTGGGACAGCTGCAAAAGTGAGGAAAGGGAGGAGGAAAGGGAGGATGGAACCCATCGGGCAGCGGCAGAACCGACCCAGCTTCCCCCACCCCTTCCCAGCCAAGCTGGGCTTTGTTTTCCTGCTTGGATTTTCCCCCCCACAGCCTCCAAACCGCGCCATTCTTCTGCTTCTCGAGGTGGTTCGTGCCCAGATCTTCTCTGCACAGCTCCTCAGACTCCAGCCCTGGGCTCTGTGTCCTCAGGCAGCCGTTCTTCATCCCAAAACTCCCCAAACGGTGATTCCTGGGATGCACGGAGCCTCTCCAGCTGTGTATGGCTCCTCAGAGGTTCCAGAGGGGTGGGGGTTGATCCTGTGGTTTGCCTTTTGGGAGTTAAAGCCACTTCTCAGGTGTCTCCTCTCTGCTCCTTGTTCCTTTTCCCAGATTCTCCAGCTCTTCCCAAGTTTTCCTGCACCTCGGTGTGTTTGAATCCTCTGCAGTCCTCCCCTCTGTGTGCCACTGCTGGTTGGTGTCTGATGTGGCTGCTGCAGCTCTTGGCCTGTTCTCCAGCCTGTTTTATATGGAAATTTCCTCCCAGGGAAGCCAGCTGGTGGGAGGGCAAGGAAAAGGCTTGCAGGCAGTCTGGGAGGAAAAACATCTTCCAGTTTTTTCTTGGATCCGAGGCCCAGAAACAGGGCAGGTGATGTTACAGTTCTGGCTGGGGGCGTGGGATGTGCGAGGCGAGGGGAGGAGCTGCTGAACACAAATAATTCCCAGCCAACAATGCCCGATTCCCGGGATGCGCTCCTCTTTCCTCTCCCATTCCTGGAGCTGATGAACCCTCCACGCCCATCTCAGGGAACTGGATGATGGAAGAGAACCAAATTCCCCAGGGAAGTTGTTGAGGGCTGATTTCCCCTCAGCTCTGCTCTGCAGCAATTGTTCTCTCCTTAAACTCCTGCTTGGCTCAAGGGTTTTGGGCAGCAATTCCAAGCAATTGTATGGAATAACACTTGTTAAAGCCAAATCTCTTCACTGGATAGGGACATTCAGGGAGAGATAAAAATAGAGCTGTCCTGGCTGGAAGAATTACCTGGTTATCTTCTGCCCACATCTCTGATAATGAATGATAAGTGTGTTGCCTCTCCCTTATCTCTGGGTGATTATGGAGCACCTGAGATCCCTGGAGCTCGGAAAACAGCGGATAAAGTTGGCTCTGGAGCAATGCAGCTTCTCATCTGGAGCCCCGAGTGCTGCAGGCTCTCACCAGTGCTGAGCTCACGGCCCAGAAAGTGCCAGATCTGGGACGCAGCTCAGGCAAAAGCAGCTCCTGCCGTGCTGCAATTCCAGCATTTCCTTATCCAGGCTGTGACAGAGCCAATCCAACCAGATCTGCAGGCAGCACATGGTTCCCATTAATGGGGGCTCTTCCTTTTTTCATGGAAGTACAGAGGGAACGGGAGATGGCCTCTGGCTGGGTCTGTCCTTGTGAGAGCTCAGCCCCCTCAGCAGAGACGTCCTGAGGCGCAAATTTATTGGGAAGCTGCTCTGGATCAGAAGGGTTATCTTCAAATCCTTCCAGAGAACCCAAAAGCTCCCCGGATTTTGGGGAAGAACCTGATCCGCTGGGATTTTCTCTCCATCCCCTGTCATTTCAGGCTTTTATCTGCTTTGTTTGCTTGGGGGAACTCAGGCTGATCTTTACTGGGAGATGGCTGGGGCCTTACAGGGTATAAAAGGATTTTATTTTAGGGGCTGGAATCTTGACTGAGACTTCCTGAAGGGTGAAGGGACAGCAACCAGCCCCTTTTCCTGCTGCTAAAACAAGGGATGAACCATTTTCTCCTCATCCTTTTCCTTCTTTCCCCCCCCGCCCCCGCTCCAGGACGTACAACCTGACCTTCCTGCACCCCTACTACCGGCCGGACGAGGCGGAGGAGAACCCCTTCATCTGCTCCTCGCACCGGGAGAACGGGATGCAGAGGTGCTCCAACATTCCCAGCAGGAAGGAGTCCAAGGTGGAGTGCACCCTGAGCATGGACTCCTACAGCCCCAGCCTGGCCAGCCCCGAGCCCAGCAGGAATTCCTGCATCAACTGGAACCAGTACTACAACGTGTGCATGGCCGGGGACGTGAACCCCCACAACGGGGCCATCAATTTTGATAACATTGGATATGCCTGGATTGCTATTTTTCAGGTAGGATTCTCCCAAAAACGGGGTGGTTTTTTTTCCCGGTTTTTGTTGGGTTTGGAGTTTTTTGCTCGGGGAGGTTTTGGTGAATTTGTCAGAGGAGGAAGTGATGCCATGATGATTTTTTGCCTTTTCTTTTAAACCCCTTTTTATGCCTTTTGCAGCTTTTGTATTCCTTAGTACTTTTTGCCTACATGATTGGACTTGTTTGTTAAGCTGGGAGACTAAACATCTTGGAAGCTTCGTAGTTAGGGGGTCAGCAAGCCCCAAACCAAGGTCCTCTCTAGAACATGTTCTGTAAACTAGGATAGACCCATGCAGGGGGGGACATTCCTTACGAGGGGGCTTCTCCTGAGCCTCCCATTGGGAAATCTATGATAGATATGCTAATATGCAAGCTCTATAATTGTATAAGCAAACCATTGTGGGGGGGCTTTTTCCGTGCATTCTCCGGTGTGCACTATCCAACGTGCATTCCGTGTATCGCTCCGGGGGGGGGCATTCCTGCGGGGTGCTCCTGCCTGGACCCAAGGATCCTTAAATAAATACCAAGGTAAAATCCCTTTTCCCCCTCTAACCGTGTTTGGCTTTTATTGTAAGCCCAGGAAAAGGTATCAGAAGGAATTTGCTTGCCCCTGAGCGAAACTGCAAATAAGGACATGGGGAATAAATGAATCAGGGAATAAATGGTGCAAGAGAGCATTTGGAGAGAAGAAACTTTATTTTTAGGGCGGTTTAGAAAAGGGGGAAAGTAATTCCTGAGGCAGAAAAACTCATGGCGAGTTCCACCTGTGCAAATCAGATAAATCCCAGGAATTTCGGAGAGCAGAGGTTTTTGTTGTAGCATCAGGAAGCTGAAAGTGGTGCTGAGGTTTTTAAGCAAGACTTAATTTCGTGCTAAAATGAAGGAACCTGGCATGGCTTAGGCTTGGTTTTAAATCACAGGGTGGTGCCGGTGAGCGTGGAATGCTGGGAAGGGGGAAAATCCCTTCTGGCCAGAATTCCCGTGAGGAAATTCTGCCCCCAGGGAATTTCAGGCTCTTCAGAAAAGACCAAAGTGCTTCTCACTGAGACTGGGGGGAGATTTTACAGGTGACAAAACACTCTAGGATGGATTGGAACTCCTGGAAGGGTTTTCCAAGCATTTGTAGCTTCGGAATTTTGGAGGGCTCATCCACACAGGCTGTGGTTTCCTAGGGCTGCCCCAGCTGGGATGATCCCTGTTTTGTTTTCCATTTTTAATGGGCATTTCCTGGTTTTAAAGCATTCCTCAGGCTCTGGCTGGATGCCCTGGTTGATTCAGTGCCCTGAAGTGCAGGTGACATCTGCTCCTCGAGGAGAATGCTCTGTGTAGCTTTGTTAATGATGGATAATTACTCATCCCGAGCTCTGCATTTCGTTTATGGATTTCCTTCCACTTCCACGTTATCCCAGGAACTTCGTAACTTCCCAGTTTTCTCCTGGGAGTTGTAGAGTGGGGAATGTTTGCTCTGAGCATCCACAGGAGCTGCTCTTGGATCACCGTGCCGGTGCCAGAGGCTCAGAACCAAATCCAGAGGGGTTCAGGCAGATCCCACTGGGATCATCCTTTGGAATTAGTGAGGAAGAGAAGAGCTGCTGGCTGGTAGTGAGTGCTGGATAAAGGGAAGAGGGAATTCTCCTTTTCCTGATCTTGCGCAGCTCTTTGATGGATCTGAGGGATGTTCCCAGGAGATCCCATCTGGCTCCCACCACAGGGCAGGGAAAGGGCATTGAGGAGGAGCAGGAGCTTCTCCAGAGGGGTCCTGCTTCCTTTTTCCTTTTCCCTTCCCAAACCTTTTTCCAGGCTGCAAATTTCCGTTCCATCCTGGCATTTGATTTCCTCATCCTTAAAAGCTCAGTTCTATTTCAGGAAGGACCTCCCAACCCCAGGAGAGGTTTCAGCCAATTCCTTGGAGCAGAACAATGTCTGGAAAAGTCGGATCTTGTGTCCTTAGACCATTTTGGCAGCTGGCAAGAGGTCAATGATTGGTTTAAGTGCTGCTTAGGCCATCCAAAGTCTCCAGAGGATTTCCAGCCAAAAACTCTTCTCGTGTCTTTATTCCTGTTGGAAGTCAGGGCTCGTTTTTAGGAGCTGGGAATGATTTAATTCCAGGTGAAGAGGCAGCTGCTGGGAGCGAGGTGCTGGCTCAACCTGGATGTGGGAAGAGGAGATCATCAGTGCAGGAGGGGAGGTGCTAAATCCAAACAATTGCTGGAAGCAGAGAACATTTAGCAAATAAATCCATGGAACTGTGCTCTTATCCCATTTAATAGCTGGAGCTGGATAGCACCAGGTCAGCAGTTGGATGAGGGCTCCGAGTAAGTGGTGCAGAAAGTCCAACTGATGGATTTAGGAACTCAGGAGCTTCCCTGAGGATTGGTATTGAATTACTGGGATGAGACAGGGCCGATCGCCCCAAGCCATTATCCTGCAGGGAAATGAATCCGTGGCACTTTGCAGGAGTTCTGATGCAGAGCGAGCCCTGAGGGCTGGCAGAGCTCCAGTGGGCACCGTGGCACGCTCGGGAGGCTGCTGGACAGAGCTTCCCACAGGATTTATCCCAAATGAGCCAGGAATCCTGGTTTGTTCAGGCTGGGAAAGAGTGGGCTCCTGAGAGACATTCCAGCAGCTGACAGGAAAGAGGGGAGAGGCTGTTTGAGAGGGTCTGGAGTGCCAGGACAAAGGGGAATGGATTCCCACTGCTAGAGGGCAGGGATGGATGGGATAATGGGCAGGAATGTGAGGGTGGGGAGGCCCTGGCAGAGGCTGCCCCTGGATCCCTGGAAGTGTCCAAGGCCAGGTTGGACGGGGCTTGGAGCGACCTGGGATGGTGGAAGGCGTTCCCATGGAACTGGATGGGCTTTAAGGTCCCTTCCAACCCAAACCATTCCAGGCTTCCATGATCTGGTGTGGTTCAGGAGCTGTCAGAAGGGAGGGGGATGGAATGAACCCCACAGGCGAGATCCAGAAGGAAGTTCCCAAGGGCACACCACGGATAAACCAAACCAAAAGCAGAGAAGTCCAAAGATTTCCACTCCAGAACATCCTGGAAATGCTGCCCCAAAGGATGGGTGAGCTCTTCCAGCTGCCAGAACTGGGATTTGTTAAAGACATTTCTTTCCACGGCAGTGATCCTGAACTTCCCAGAGCTGGGACAGGTGACAGCAGGAAAACAGGGAAATGCCGACCTTCCAAGGAGAAGAGAAGTCGGAGACAGGAGAACCTGGTGCAAATTTAAAAAATCTAAAAATAATGAAGGGAATGGCTTCATCCCTGGGCGTGGGAAAGGATGATAATTCCTTATGTAATCCTGCAAATGATTCATGTTTTGCTTCCCCTCATTTGTTGTGCAAGAGGCTAATTCGTGTCTGTATTTGTTACAAAGGCACGTTCAGTGGCAAATTAGGTGAACTAATTAGCTTATTACGGCCTAAATGAAAGGAGATGGAGCCTAAATTAACTGTGAGGTTTGGCATGATATGAAGATCCCTTTATTGCACACGGATTGCAGCCCCGGCAATTGGAGCGGTAATTACAGGTATTGTTGTCACATGGCAGATGATGAATTACCCACCTCAGCAAAGTCCAATTGAATTGGAATTACTGACAGTCCCGGCAGAGCAACCGAAACCTTTCCACCTCCCTGACCGGCAGCCTCGGAGCGGCCAGGCCTGAGTGTGGAAATCCTGAGAAAATGAAAGGGATTGGGAAGCTGGGAGGAAATTTGGAGAGAAGGGAACCATCAATCGGATAATTTCACATGGGATTTGTAGGAAAGCGAGACCTGTGCTCACACTTTACTCCAGGGGTGATGCTTCTGGCAAAAGCTGAGGGAAAAAACCATCCCAGATCCAAGAGGAACACGCTGTTCCTCCCTCATCCTTCCGGGATATGCTTGGTAGGGCTGAACTTTGAGAGCAAATCTGTCAGGAAAAATTCCATGGACATTGCAGGAAATGTCCCTGTAATTCAGGAAATGCCCATCCAGTCCAAGAGAAATTTGTCTGGCTCTTCAGAGTACCTTTCCTATGGCCTCCTCTTCCCATGGATTCCAGAGGCAGCTGCCTTTTCCTAAGGGCTTCCTTCATGAGAGACCCTCTTGGAATCTGCCCTTGGATGCAGCTCTGGGTCGTAGCTCTTGTTCTGGGTTTGTTGTTCTGAGCTCCTCTTGCTTCTCCGAGGTTTCCTTAGGAAACATCCCAGGGAATGAGTTAATCGAGTCCTCCAAGGAACACGTCCCGGGCCCATCACTGGGAATTCTCCGAGGAATTTGCTGCTGTCAGGGAACAGGAAAAGCCCGACTGTGTTCAGGAGAGCTGCAGACAGCCCAGCTGGATACGAGTTCCCGTGAAAGGAAAAGCTGAATCATCCGGAGAAAGATGTCTGGGAATGGAGCGGCACAAGGGAACTTGGGAGCAGCAGGAGCTCAGGACGTTCCCTCCGTAACTTCCAGGTGGAGACGCTCCCTTTGCACCTGGATTCACCCAGGCTGGGGGGTGTCATGGGAGAGGAACAGCTCTGGAGTGGGGAAGTCAGGGAATTGCTGCTTCCCTCTTCTTCCTTCCTTTGTCCTTCCCGTGGTTCCGGAGGCGGTGGCAGGAGCGGTGACAGGGCAGTGACAGGGCAGTGACAGCCACCTGCTGAGGGCCACCTGCGCAAAACCCTTTTTGTTTGGACGGGAATTTGTCCCCTCTGTGCTCCAGCTCATCAGAAAAGCCCCTGGGAGCCTGTGGGAGCTCCCAATCCAATCAGGGATTTCTCCGTGTTGGGATGTGCTGGTGAGGAGCTTGGTTTGTGTCTGTGTGGCTGATCCCACATCCCAGGGAGCAGGGACGGAGCCTGGGGAGATGTCCTGGCCGGGAAGAGCTCGTTTGTCTCCTTTCTCTCTCCTGGGGTGCCCTGCTCTGCTGCCCAGCCATTGCCCAGTCCAGCTGCTGTTCCTTGGGATTGAAATCCCTCCCTCGCCTGGGAATCTTCCAGCTGAAATTCCAGTGGGAACCGTATTTTCTGTTGGAGTCAAAGGAGAAATGGTGTGGGCTCCAGGGCACTCCTGCTCGGGCCAAGCACAGCCGTGAGCTGGGGGTCCCTGAGCTGTCACTCAGGCAGGAAAAGATCTTTTCTGAGGAGACAAAAATCCCAAATTTCTGATCTGGGACCTTCTGGCAGGACAGGATGGGCAGAGTCATTCTGAGAACCATGGAATGGTTTGGGTTGGGGAAGGGACCTTAAAGCTCATCCATGGACCTTAAAGCCATGGGCAGGGACACCTTCCACCATCCCAGGGTGCTCCAAACCTGGCCTCAGACACTTCCAGGGATCCAGGGGCAGCCACAGCTTCCCTGTGTGAATCCATTGGATCCTGCTTGGGCTGCTCCCTCCTGGCTGGGCTGTCCCTCAGGTGACATTAATGGGGACATTTTGGGGGCCTGTTTTCCTTGCTCTGTTTGTGGAAGCTCAAGCTCCTTACAGATTCCAGCTCTGGAATGTTTTTCCCATTGGCTCAAGCACCCTACAAAGGTGTTGTTAACCCCTTGCTTGCTTTCTGCTGCACCCTCTGCACTCCCACTTCCAGCAGTCCTGCTGGAGAGATTTTTGGGGAAGAGCCAAAAAGCTGGAACAGAAGGAAAAGGTCTGAGGTTTCCAGCTGCAGTTTTTTGTGCCCGAGGTCGTTTTGGGGCCGTGTTTTCAGGAGCTGTCACACCGGGTGCCCGTGTTTTCAGTGTTCGTTGGGCAGAGAAATTTGGGACTTGGGACCAAAAGGAATTTTTTTCCTCCAATGGTTCAGCCTTTAAATCGGAGATCTGTGTCAACAACGCTTCTCTGTGCTGCATTTGGCAAGAAAAGAGTTTGGAGCTTTTCATTCCCACTGCTTGGAGATGCTGCTTTGTCACTCAACTCGAATCTGTTTTGGATCACCGAAAATATTTCCCTGGAAATGACGGGGTTGGAGCTCTGTTGGTGTTGCTTTTTTTAATTTGGTCAGCCAAACAAACAGCGCTCGCTGCATTTGAAGAGCTCTCAGGCTGAATACCCCATCTAAAAATATCCAGCTGCTTCTAAAGCAGCTCGGAGCGCGCTTCCAACAGGGATTAGTTGCCTTTGGAAAATCTTCGTTTTGAAGGTTGGGAGGAATTGTCTCGTGTAGGACAGGGCAGAGAGGCCACCCTGATCCCAGGAGTGGCCCCATAAACTTATGGGGGTGTTGGATGGAATTAAAACCTCCTGTAGATGAAGTTTTGGACTTCCAAACATCTGGAGGTGTGGGAGAGTTTCATCCAACGTCAATCATGGATTCTTGTGTTTGGAGTAGGAGGGGTCCTGCAGCAGGCCCTGGCCTGAACTGGAGTCCAGCCAGGAGATCAGAAAGGTGCTGGTTTTGAGGAACATCGACAATTGGTCCAAGGGAATGGCTGGAGCTGTGTCTGGGAGGTTTAGGTTGGATTTTAGGGAAAGATTCTTCCCCCAGAGAGTGCTGGGCACTGGAACAGCTCCCCAGGGAATGGGCACGGCCCCGAGGCTGCCAGAGCTCCAGGAGCATTGGGACACCGCTCCCAGGGATGCACAGGCTGGGAGTGCTGGGGTGTGAGGGTTGAACTCCAATCCTTGTGGGTCCCTCCCAGCTCAGGATATTCCGTAAGTCCATAATTCTTCCCGGGAAATCTCAATTTGGTTTGATTTCCCCAAATCTGCTCTGTGATCTTTCTGCCGAGCCAAAGGTGCAGCGCCTTTATCCCGATTTCCCAACCTGTGCACCCTGATCATCCCTGATATGATTTGGAATACGTGGTAAAATTCCCTCAGCTGGAAGCAGAGATCTGAGCCTGCCTGTGCTTCCCTTTCCCTCACGGCAAATCCTTCATCTCCCAGCTTGGTCCTGCCAGAAATCCCGGATTTCTGGGGCTCTCTGTGCTGATGGAGTCGTCGGTGCTGCAGCTGAACAGTTAAACCCCTTCCCTGTGCCAAGGATCCTTCACACAAACCATGGAGACGTGGGATCGTTATCCCAGCAAATCAAACCTCAGGAATATGGACCGGGATGGATTTGTTGGAGCAGCAGTTGAGTGGAATCGGGGAGGTTTTTGCTGTCGGGTGAGGGCTTTGCATTATTTAGTGTGAAACAACAACCTTTGGAGAAAAAGTGGGATTTTTGATCCCAGAGCTACAATTCCATGAGGTTTGGAGCAAAAAACAACAGCCTCAGTGACGTGTCTGACTTTATCCCACACTTTATCGCCCACTCTGCTTCCCGAAATCCACCAAGAACTGCCGGCACTGCCCAGGTGTCGCATTTATGGGAACAAAATTGACAGGTCCGGAGCCCAGGACATGGAAAGAAGCACAATTTCCTTTTTTCCATCATTTAGGGCCACCTTTCAGAGCAGATTCCTGCTTCGCAGATCTCAGCTTATAAAGGAATTACAAACTGAGCAAGGCCTCGAAGTGAAAGGAAAAAGCATCTGTTCAAAGGATGTTACTCAGTGGAATAAACCTGTTTTTCTGGCCACAGAGGTTCCTTAACGAGATGTTTCGGGAGGAAATAATTAAAATGATGACGCTGGCTGCAAAAATAGGGATTTGATTATCTGCCAAGCTCACTCTGCCTGTGGAATACTCCCTGGAATATTCGCCGGGCAGCGCTTGGGAGCCAAATCGACGTTGCCCGAGAGGGCGGAATCCGGAGATAAGAGGCTTTCAGAGATGGAGGCTAAAGGCCTTCTAAAACTTCCTGAGCCCATCAGGGTAATTAATAGCCCTCACAATTTATAGCTCTGCATCTCATCTTGATAAGTTTGATGAAAAGAAAATATCAAAAAGCCTCGCAGCAGGGCCAGGGGAACGAGGAGATAAAAAGTAAATGACCCCAAATGCTCACGGCCCTCCTCAGAGTTGCTGTTGGGTTCAGGATAATTGACTTGGATGCAGATAATTCCCATTTTTTTTCCTCCCAAAGGACTCAATTTAGGCCGAAGAATAAGTGGCTGAGTGCAAATTACAGATGTCAGTCAAGATGAAGACTTCAAATGTGGGTTTCTCTGGATTTCCAGAGCATCTCCTGCCTCAGCCAGGCACTGAGCTCAGCCAGCAGCTGCAATCCTGGAATCGGAAGGAATTTCTGGTTGCCAGAGCCGTGTTTTATCAGGATTTTAATAAGGGAGAGCTGCTGATGTGGGGTCCGTGCTCAGGGAGGCTGTCACTCCAAATGAAGTTTGTTCCAGTAGTCAGAGGAGGGAAACCTTGCCATGAGACAGCTCCGGGCTGGAGTTCTGTGTGCTCTGCGTTCGGTTCTGATCCTCCCAGCCTCGCTTCACACGGCGATTTTCCCCAACTTCCCTCGAGGTGGGTTTGGAGCTGCAGCTCTGGCACCAGCCAGTGGTGCTTTCTAAGAGCCAGGAATTCAGCCCCTGACTAATTGAAGTTGGAGTTTGAACGAGGTTTTTTTTTTTTCCCCCCCGGATGATTCTTTTTTCTCTTTGTTCTCTGACACCGAAGCAAAAAAATACCCTGCTCTTGAGCGGGCTGCAGCCAAGAACTTGCAAAGATTTTGGCAGAGCTCAAAGAAAGGGGGGTTTATGATGAAAACTTCTCGACATAATAAAAGAAATCGTTTTGTGCGACCTCTGAAGTGACCCCAGAAAAACCAATGTAAACCTGCTGCCTCCCTGGGAGCACTGAGGAGGTCTGAGTTAATTGCCAGTGTCTTTAATCTCCATTTCCCTCGTGATTTTCACTCTGGAGTTTTAGATTGACTCTGATTAGCTTGCCTAGAAGATCTGATTCTGTCCCCAATTACTCTCCTATAAATCAGACGAGCATCTTTATTACAGCTGATGAAATTACTGTGGCATGAGCAGAGCAGGGGCATCGGAATCAGCGAAGACCTAAAAAAAATTAAATCTGATTGGGTTTTGTCCGCTCTCATCCTGCTCCTTTGAGTGAGGTGCTCGGGGAGTGCTCAAGCCAAGGATCAGTGAAATCAAAACCTGTCTGTGTTCACCTGAGGGAAATTTCTGTTAAATTCTTGCGGTGAGGGGAGAGAGGATTGGACACAAGACTGAGAGATTTACTGGGATTAATGGGAGAGAAATGATTTATCCCAGCCCTGGGGAAGGGGTGAAGAACTGAAGGAGCAGGGAGCATCACCCAGGAGCTGAGCGGGGTGAGAGGACACCTCTGCTCTCCTTGCAAGGCAGAAAGCTTTTCCCCAGGCACCTCCTCTGCCCCTGGGTGTGGAGCACCAGCAGCACCTCCAGCACCACCCTGCCAATCATCTTAATTGAATCTTCCAGCTCTGGCCCTGCAGCTGCCGATTTTCCTGTGCCTTGCACATCTTTCCCATCACAGCAGAATTAGGAGCGAGTTCTCACCCTCTTATCTCACTGATAAGTAATTGTGGGTTGCGTTTGTTGGAGGCTTTGAACTGGAGCCTTTGGAGAGGCTCTTTAATGGGGCTCTGTGTGAACAAGCAGGGCTTGAGCGGGGTTTAATTACTGAGAAGGGATTGCTGAGATCGGGAAGCACAAGGAAGGTGCTCCAGGGCTCTGGGAGACATCGCTGGAGGGCTTGGAGGGGCAGTGAAGTGGATTAATCAGAGTGGGAAAGAAGAGAGGAGGAAGTCGTTTCTCCTGCATGGAATAGGCAAAGCAGGGCTGAAAAAATATCCCAGTGTTCTTGGGGGACCAGGGAGAGCTGCTGGCTTCTCCCTCTGAGTCCATGGAATCCCAGAGGGGTTTGGAAAGGACCTTAAAGCCCACCCAATTTGGACAGGGACACCTTCCACTACCCCAGGCTCCTCCAAGCCCATCCACCCCGGCCTTGGACACACCCAGGGATGGGGCAGCCACAAGTTCAGGTGGTCTGAGGAGAAATGTGTGGGATCGGAGTGCACAGGGCAGCAGCGAGCCCTGTGCAGGTGCCTTTGTTTTGGTTCCAGAAACAGTTGAAGGCTTTGGCTGGGGGTCGGTGCAGCAGCTGCTGGCAAGTCCGGGTGCTCTGGTTCCCATTTCCACCAGGGCCTTGCTGGGGATGTGCGGGGAGCTCTTGGATCAGGGAAAAATGACCTCGGAAAGTCCTTGGGAGCACTTGAAATCCAGCAGGAATGAGGCTGGAAAAAGCCCAGCCCCTGCAGGTGGCCGTGCATGTGCTGTGCTGCATTTCCCCAGAGCTCTGGGATTACAGAAGCCTGCGGATGTCTGGGAGCCGCCTTTTCCAGGAGGGCTGCTGCTCCCGGATCCTGGCAGCCCAGGAATCTCCCCTGGGTGCTGCTGCACTCAGCCCTCGAGGCCAGGGATGAATCCCCCAACATCTCAAGCAGGAGGACAAACCCCAGTGGTCTCTTTATCCCTCCCGCAGCCCTTTGCTTTACAAGCGAGCAGTAAATAATGCAAATTCCAATTACACCTGGAATATTCGGGGAGCTGGGTGAGCATTTCACCCTCCAGAGGAGGAATGGGGGGTGTTGATTGATTCTTGTGGAAAATTCTGCCTCTCATGCAACAAAAATATCCCTCTAAGGGTTGGTTGGCCCTCAGGGTTGGCTCAGAAGCCCAAGAGCAGCCCTCAGGTGATTCCTTCTTTTTTGCTCTGTGTTCAACGGGTTTAATCCATAAGATTTGAGGATTTCCAGCCAAATCCAAACCCAGTGTAGAGGTGCATCCCATATTCTTGGGGTGCTTGGGTTGGTTCTTCAATTCTCCGTGGGAACGGCTGGAGCACCAAACAGAGAGGGAAGGAGGGAGGGAAGCTGGACAGCACACAGGAAATAATTCCTGGGTAAGTGGCAGTGATTTGGTGTCACCTTGTGTCCCCTCCTGACGTGATCCCGCTGCTTTCCCGTGACCCCACACGGCTGTGGGAGGCTTAGCTGTGGAGCAGAGCCCTCACAGACGAGGGACCTGCCCCACAAGGACTTTGCTCTCTATAAATGTGTTAAGGGAGAGGCAGGAAAGGGCAGGAGGGGTTTGATTGCTTGGCCGTTCCTCACCCCTTCCCAGCCCCGTGGGAATAACGGCACCACAGGGAAAAACAGGGATAAAAAACCTTCATGGATTGATCTCTGGGGTTAATGGTGGCTGAAGAATTCTCTGGGGTTTTGTTAAAGCCACTTGTGGGCAGTTTGTGGCGGGACGAAGGGCAGTGGTTTTAAGCTGGCAGAGGGCAGGATTAGATGGGATATTGGGGAGAAATTCTTCTCTATGAGGGTGGGCAGAGGCTGGAATGGATTGCCAGAAAAGCTGTGGCTGCTCCTGGATCCCTGGAAGTGTCCCAGGCCAGGCTGGACGGGGCTTGGAGCGCCCTGGGATAGTGGAAGGTGTCCCTGCCCATGGCAGGGGTGGAATGGGATGAGCTGGAAGGTCTTTTCCAACCTGAACCTCTCTGGAATTCTATGAAGCCAAGCTTTGCTGTGTGATCGCTGATCAGCGAGGCAGGGGGATATGAAGGAACAGCTGATGGATGAGGAGGAACAGGAGAGGTGGGAGCAGTTTGTGAAGGCAGCCAAGGTGTCAGACCTGATTCCCGTGAGCCTTTAACAGCCCTGACAGGGGGAAACGGCTGCAGAGACAAATTCCACAAATGATCTGTTCCTCGGCAGATGAGGTTGGTTGGTTTGAGCTGTGCTGCCTTCTCACTCAGCTGCACGGTGGGGCGGAACCTACACGAGCTCCCACGCGGGAAGAAGCTTGGAAAACTTGCTGGGAAAACATCAGCGCTTTGAATTTGGGCTGAGAAATCCCAGGGAGGCAGAGTTTCCCTTCCAGCAGCCCTGAGCTGTTCCGAGTCCCAGAGACGCTGTGGGTACGGATGATTGTCTGATTCAGGTCGTGTCCTGAAAATCCGTATCCGGGAGCTTCCTTGGGTAAAAAAACCTCAGGGAATTCACGGATTCATGGTCTGACTTCCCTGCAAGGTTTTATTCACTGCCTCAGGAGCGAGGGGTTTATGGATCAGCTTTTGGGAACGCGCCGCATGGAAAATCCCCTACAGCCACGAGGCCTGAGCCTTCTCTTCCCACAGCAAACTCCTTCCCTGCAAACGTGGTTTAAATCAGGAATGATGCCACTGAAGATGGGGACAGGAGCAGCTGTGGGGTTTGCCAAGACCTCCAAGGCTCATGTCACTGGGAGTGAGTTCAGACAGGAGCTTGGATTCTGCTGGAAATTGGAATTCCAGGATGGAATTTCAGCTCTAGTAGCAAGCCAGCACTGGAAGCTGGGTGTGTTTTATCTAAATAAAAAGTGTAAATTACGTGGCAGAGCTGTGCACACAGCCTGGGTGGTGTTAATTAAACCCTCAGCTGCTTTTTTTAGGGGTAGGCTGAGAAAAAGAGGCTTAAATCAAGCCTACATTTAATTAAAGTCTCTCTTCCATTCAGACGCTCTCCCACTCTGATAGCAGTGGTGCAGTTGTGATGCTGAGCCGGGAGGAATCACAAGGAAATTGGGTTTGCGGAAACAAAATGAAGTTAAAAATGTGGGAATTTTCTGGGTTACGTTACAAAACCAGCGGCTTTAGGTAAAAACTCCAGATCTCTGCAGGGAGAGGCTTTTTTTTTTTTTTTTTTGGATTATAATCGCTCCTTGGAATTTCTTTGCCTCAGAACCAATGTTTCAGGTGGTTTATTTGAATGTTCCGTGGGTTTGATTGCAGCAGATTCCTGTAGGAACCTCAGGCCCGTCCTTTGGCCACACATTCCTTCTCTCCCAAACCAACTGGGAACAGAGTTCTGGATGGATCCCAAGAGTTTCTGTCGAGCGATGGGTGCCTGGCACTACCGGAAAATTGATATTTAAGAACTTTTTTGGGTGACTTTTGTCCTCACACTCTGTTTCTCTGTCTCCCTGCAGGTGATTACCCTGGAAGGATGGGTGGACATCATGTATTACGTGATGGATGCACATTCTTTTTACAATTTTATATATTTTATATTGCTCATCATAGTAAGTATGACCTGGGAGACGCTCCTTTTCCTTGGGGGGTGAAGCTGTTCCCTGTTTTTTTCACTGGGGAGAGCCAGGAAGGATTCAGGGCTTTGCCTCCCTCTTGCCTTCCCAGTCTTGGTCTTGTCCAGACACCTGGATGTGTCTGTGCCAAAAAGTCCAGGCTTTTCCTCCTTTGACCTCCTCACTCTGCCAGAGGGAGCCTCATTTCTTTGGGGAGCCCTCAAACCTTTGAATTTCACCCGAACCCCTTAAATAATAATAATTCTCACCTCTCTGAGGTCTCACATTCCTACAAACAAAACATTACCCACTGCAGGTGCTGGGGGTTGTCTCCAGAAGCTGCCATTCCATATCCATAAGGTTCTGGTTTTCCAAAGGGCACAACCTCCTCCAGGAAGCGGAAAAGTGAAATATTTAAGGCAGGAGGGGGGGCAAAGGGAAAGGTACCACGAGGATGTCAGCAGGACATGGGATGGAGGTGTTTAAAAGTGATTTTGTGGCTGGGTAGTCCTTAGAGGTAACCCCGTCCTTGTCAGTGTGGGTTTGGAGGCCTTGGGAAGTCAAACCAGTTCCCACCAGCAGTGGGAAAAACCTGGATCAGAGCAGCATGGGAGTGCCCTGGAGAAGTCAGGGATTTCTGAGCTGTAGCAAAGGGCCTTGAACAGAGATTTACTTTCCACTCCATTGAGCTGTTCTCTCCAAGTGGATCCATGTGGAAAAGCCAGAAGGTGACTCCTGCCCGAGTCACCTGGAGCTGGGAAAGGCACCTTTGCTGCTTCTCCAGGAGCATCCACACTGGAGAGTAGCACCATGAGCCATCTCCACACAGCTTCTCTGAGGATTCACCAGACAATTCCAGATTAAATCCATCCGTGCCCAGGGCTGGCCCTGCCCTGATGTCACTCCCTTGTCACCCCTCAGGGCACCGATTCCCTGCTGGGAATATTTGACGTTTCCCTTTGGCTCATTTAGGAACAAAAGCGATGAAAAATCACTTTGTGGGCTCGACAGCTGAGGGGAGGATGCAGCCTTAGGTCACGTCACTTTCTCGTCCTTGGGACTTCATTTTGAAAACTTGGTGTCACCCAAAAATGCATCAACTCAACCAGGCACTGCATCGGCCCCTCAGGAGCACTGAGTGTCCTGGAGATGCATTTCTGTGCCAGGGAGTCCCAGGAGCACGAGGTCACAGATCCATGGGCCCTGACTGTACCCCCAAAATGAGAGCACGCTCTTTTGGGGTGTGAAATGATTGAAAAAGAGAAGAGGATGTTTCAAAACTGCACAAATTGGACTTGAAATCATCTTTCCCTGCAGGTTGGCCAAATTTCAGGGAAAAATTCTTCACTGAAAGAGTGATTGGGCACTGGAATTGTCTGCCCGGGGAGGGGGTGTAGTCACCGTCCCTGGACGTGTTTAAAAACCGCCTGGACGTGGCACTCAGTGCCATGGTTTAGTTGGTGAGGAGGTGTTGGGTCATAGGTTGGACTTGATGATCTCAAAGGTCTTTTCCAACCTGGTTCATTCTGGGATTCCGTGAATGTCCAAATCAACATTGTGGTGGGGCCTGGTTGTGTTCCATGCATTCTGTGTTAGTAGCAAATGTCATTGCTTTGAGGGGAGGAGAGCGGAGACAGCTGTTGTTAAAATAATTGATCGTGGTTCAGAGCAAATTGAGCAGCTCAAGCACACGTTGACAGCACATTTGGCGAGCAGACCCTGGGATTTGGCACGTTTGGAAATCCCAGGATCGCCGAGAACCGCGTGTGGCGGCGAGGAGCTTCCCCCGCTCCGTGCAATCCCGGCTGACTCCTTTCCCTGTGTTCTCGCCAGGTCGGCTCCTTCTTCATGATTAACCTGTGCCTGGTGGTGATAGCAACCCAGTTTTCAGAGACCAAGCAGCGGGAGAACCAGCTGATGCAGGAGCAGCGGGCGCGCTACCTGTCCAACGACAGCACCATCGCCAGCTTCTCGGAGCCGGGCAGCTGCTACGAGGAGCTGCTCAAGTACATCTGCCACATCTTCAGGAAGGTGAAGCGAAGGACAATCCGCCTCTACAACAACTGGCAGAGCAAATGCCGGAAAAAAGTCAACCCCAACAGCGGCGGCAGCGGGCAGAGCCAGCGGAGCAGGAGGAGAATCACCTCCATCCACCACCTGATCCACCACCACCACCACCACCACCACCACTACCACATCAGCAACGGGAGCCCCCGCGGGCCTCGTGCCAACCCTGAGATCTGCGAGCTGGAGCTGCAGGTGATGAAGCCTGGCAGGCAGCTGATGCTTCCCCCGCCTCCCTCGCCCAGGCCGCAGGGCCCTGCTGCTCCCCGCGCCGATGCTGAGGCCGTGCACAGCATTTACCACGCGGATTGCCACGTGGAGGGGCCCCCCGGGGGCTGCAAGGCTCCCGGTGCCGCTGCTGGCGGCAAACTGGCCGGGCTGGCCACCCACGGCAGCATGAACTACCCCACCATCCTGCCCTCCCCCGGCAGCAAGGGCGGCGCCACGCCCGTTCTCCAAGGGAAGAAGAAGGGGAATTCTCCGGTGGCCGTGGCGAGCAGCCCGGGGAATTTGGGCCTGGATTCTTACGGGAAGCTGCAGCAGGTGGTGGGAGAGCACGGTAAGGGCAACCAAGCTGGGGTGTTTTGCTTAGGAAAACTGGGAGGAGGGTGAATGGCTCAAGAATCGAGGTTTTAATGGCAGCCCTGTGGGGTGCTGAGGGTTGGGAGCATTGTGAGTGCACTGAAGCCAGAGGTGGGACAGGCTAAGGCTGGGAGCTCTGTTCCCTCCATCCTTGTATTTACCATCACTGGATGGTCCAGGCTGCTGCTGGAGGCCTCTTTCCTGTGGTTACAAAATCCGGATTTGGGCTCTCGTGTGCTTTGTGATACCCTGGAGGTGCTCCCTCTCTTCCCACCCGAAACCAGAACCGTGGGATTACACCTTCAGCAGGGAACCCCCAGGAGCTGGGAGATGGTGCCTTGAAAAGGATGAGCAGGTGGAAGCTGCGGAAGAAGCATGAGATAAAGCAAACTGAGAAGTTTGAAACAGGCAGGCACTGAAAAAACTCAAACCAGACATTTCCAGCTCTGCTCTGATGGGCCCTGGAGCATCTGAATTTCTTTTTGGCAAGGAGGAGCAGCGGGTTCAGTGCTCAGAGGATGTGTGGAGGGCACAACAGGAGCAGAGCTCCACATCTCAGGCTTTCCTCGTGTGCAGAAGAAATGTGGGGCTGAGTTTTCCTGCAGATCTGGGGCTCCATTTGATCTGAGGAGCATTTTGGGGAACTCTTCAGCGCTTCTTTCCCATCCTCTCTGCACAGATGCAGCCACCCCAGCACAGCCAGTGAGGTTTTATCTCCCCTCACACATAAACCACCCACTGGAACAGTGATTACATGCAACACTTGGATTTCTGTTTTATAAAATGTTTTTCCAGTCCTCATGGCTGGGGCTAAAAGCTGCAAAATACTCTTAAGCCTCAAACAGTGAAAAGTCACAAAGATCCAGCTTCTATTTTTTAATCTCTTTAAGCCAAACTCGTCATTTGGGTTTTTTCAGTGCCTGTGTTTTCCAAAACTGTTTATTTGCGTGTGCATGGACACAAATATTTACCCTGGTGATGGATGTGCTGAAAAAAATACTAAGCCTGGCTTGGGGGAAAAGGTTGCTTGACAGAGATGTTGGGTGGCTTGCCTTTGTTAATTTTCTTGTTTTGAAGGACCACACAAAAGGGTAAAAGTGGATTGTTTATAGAAACTGCCTCGGGCAGACGCTTCCGAACGCTCGGGAGCTTGGCATGGGGGGCAAGGTTACTGCCAACAGCTCTGTTGTTCAGCAAGGACTTCGTATAAATCACTGCTTCATCCTTAGCTGTGCAAATTAATGATGAGTTTTAGGAGAATGGGTTTTTACCTTGAGATAAAAACCCAGGCTCTGCAGAAGGCTGGGACTGGGAAAGAAAGGAGCAGGAGAGCTGTTGAAGTCAGAGTTTGGATCCGCCTGCTTGCTGCTGGGGTCCTTTTTAGGAGAAGAAAGGCCCAAATCTCAGTCCCAACTGTGACATCCCCGAGCCAAGTCAGTGATTTAGGAGATTTTCCCGTAGCCTGGGGTGGTTCTTTGAAAGCTGGGATTAGATTGAGTTGTCATTAATAATGCAATTACAGTGTCCTCTTTCCACAGAGGGATTTCAGCCCAGAGGATGCCAAAATGCTTTAAACAAATCTCCTGGAATTGTTTTGTCTCTTCCAGAAGTGTGGTCACAGCTGGGAAGGGCTGGAAGGTGGCGAGAGGCTGCTCATCCATCCCCTGAGGAAAACAGGCTGGGGAGGGATTCAGGGCAGCCGGGTCCACCTGGAGACCCCGGGAGTGCCCAGCTCTTCCCTTCCGTGGATCTGGCTCTTTCCAGGCCCTTCTTCCCCCTCAGCCACCCCATCAGGGCTGAGACAGGGTCAGTTCTGCACCAGGAGTGATGGATGTGACTTCCAGCCTTTGGGATGATCTTAAAGTGCCAGGGTGTATCCCTGCCAGGCACAGCCCCCAACTCCCATTTCTCCATCCCCTAAAACTTAGCAAAGGAGCCTGGGGAAGAATCCCAAGCTCTCCCAGCCCTTCCTCAGCATTTTTGGGCAAACAAAGAGCCTTTAATTCTCGCTCTCCTCTCCCAAGTCAACAAGCAGAGCGTGTTCAGTGCAGGACTCGTGCAAGGGAAGCACGGGAGTGATAACTGAGAGCATTAAGGAGCATTAAGAGCCCGGGCTCTCCCAGCCCCAGCTGGAGGCGAGGTTGCTGTCTGCTGGGAAGGATGCAGTTGTGGGAGAGAGCATTCTCCTGCCTCTTTTGTTGTGGATTTGAAGAGCTCAGAGTACAGCCTGTTCCCCGTGTTCCCGTGCCCTGCAATGCTGGAGGTTATTTTAGCAGGCAGCCAAGGAGACTCTGGTATTTTGAAGACATCTGCGGCGCCAGGGCTTTTCATATCATTTTTAACACTTTGATAGCATTAAAAGCCATCTGGCAGCCCCCTCCCTGTGCTGCTCCTGAGGCTGGGCTGAGCCTTTCCTCCTTGGCTCAGTCCTGAGCAGGAGCACCGTGCTGATGTGCAAGGGGCAAAAATATTCCCAATGCTCCCGGTGGCTTTGACGCAATGCCCAGGAGCCAGGCCCATCCTCCAAGGCCATTCTGAAGGCCACTGATATCCGTGTGACGTTCAGGCAAGGAAAATGTGTTTTGACTCTGGTCACATCCCGGTTTTCCAGCGAAGGGATGCATTGGCTTGGTTTGGTGCTGCCTTCTCTTCCATGCTGTGGCTGGAATCAGCATTCCTGCTGGGTGAGCTCCAAGCTCCAGGGCCCAGAGCCAGGAGCAGACTCTGCTTTTAGCCTGGGCTCCCCAGAACTGATCCAAGTGGTCCCCATCCCACCTCCAGATGGGGACATGTGGATGTGGCACTTCTGGTTTAGTGGTGCTGGGTTAATGGACTCAGTGACCTTAGAGGTCTTTTCCATGGTTCTATGAGAGGGGGAAATTGTGCCTTTGCCTCATATCCCTGAAGCTCAAGGAATTGGTGCTTAAATGGCATTTTGAGGGAAGGATCCCGTGCTCCCAGTAGTGTGCTCACGCTGAAGGGTTTTTTCCTGCCATTAATACCTGGTTCCTAGATATAAGGAGACTAAGAATAAGGCTCCTAAATATGAGGAAACTTACGAATTGGATTCCTAAATATGAGGAAATCAAATCTGGCTTTTCCACCCAAATCATCCCAGTTAGTCTTATCTCTGTCCTTCCATTCCCTGGCTCCAGGACAGTCAGAATTTCTCCTCACACCACAAAACACGTGTTTGATTTTAAAAACCCCTGAGCCTCAGGCAACGAATCCACCTGAGCTTTATTAAAGGCTGAAGGAGACTGAGGGGACTTCGTGACTCTCCGAGCTGTGATCCGTGGTCTGCAGCCACCTTTGGTCCCTTCTCCCTCTCCCTGCTCATTAGGAACTAAGTGGCAGCGGTGGCTAAATTGGGTGGAACAGCTTGATAGCGCTGAGAGATTGTTAGTGATGGGAGCCTGCTCAGGGATAATCAGGACTAATTGAACGGGAAGGGTAGGCCACTCGCTCTTCCCTCAGCCCGGGACACAAAATGAGGGCCACGCTCCGTGGAGAGCCCATGGAGTGGGGAGAGGGTGGGAACAGGGACCAAGAGGGGGAAATGAGGCCAAATCAGAGCTGCTAGGGAGGATGGATGGCTGGAAGGCTTTTTTAGGGTCTGGAGAATAATTCCTGTGAGGAGCAGATGTGGGGGCTCAGCCTGGAGGAAAGGAGGCTCAGGGGGAAACTTCTCACTCTCCACAACTCCCTGACAGGAGGGGGCAGCCGGGGGTGTCAGCTCTGCTCCCAGGGAACAACGGGACAAGAAGCAATGACCTCCAGTTGTGCCAGGGGAGGTTCAGGTTGGATATTGGGAAAATTCCTTCACTGACAGGATGTTCAAACTTTGGAATGGGGTGCCCAGGGCAGTGGTGGAGGGACCATCCCTGGAAGAGCTCAGAACCCAAGCAGACCTGGCACTTCCCAACGCGGTTTAATGGGCTGGCAGCAATCGATCACAGATTGGACTCGATGACCTTGGAGGTCTTTTCCAACCTTAACGATCCTTGGGATTGCCTTTATTGAGGATGTGGCAGGAGCTGCTCCACCCTGGGCATACCCGGGGTGTCCCCTGTGCCGAGCTGCGCGGTGGCTCACGGTGGCTCTTGGCTTGTGGTGGCTCATGGCTCACGGCGGCTCTCAGTGTGTGATAACTCGTGGTGTGCAGTGGCTTTTGGTGGCTCACGGTGGCTCCCAGTGCGTGATGTCACCCGACACGCGGTTAATTGCAGCACGCGGTGGCTCCTGGTGGCTCTTGGTGCGCAGTTGCTCCCGGCATGCAGTGGCTCACTATGCATGTCTCCTGGCACGTGGCAGCTCGCAGTGGCTCACAGTGACTCACAGTAGCTCTAGGTGGCCCATGGTGGCTCTCAGTGGCCCTCGGTTGCTCACAGTGGCCTTTGGGGTGCGGTGGCTCACAGTGACTCACAGTGGCTCTCGGTGCGCGGTTGCTTCCACCATGCAATGTCTTCCAGCATGTGGTGGCCCATGGTGGCTCACGGTGGCTGTCAGTGCATGGTGGCTTTCAGTGGTGTCTTGTGGTGGCTCTCAGTGGCTCTCGGTGCATGGTGGCTCTCATCAGTGTCTCTCAGTGGCTCCTGGTGCGTGGTGGCTCTCAGTGGTGTCTCTTGGTGGCTCCTGGTGCCTGGTGGCTCTCAGTGGTGGCTCTCAGTGGTGTCTCTCGGGGGCTTCTGGTGCCTGGTGGCTCTCAGTGGTGTCTCTT
>VXAD01002239.1:150282-273659 GCA_013399195.1 Dicrurus megarhynchus | reverse complement strand
GTGGTGGCTCTCAGTGGTGTCTCTTGGTGGCTCCTGGTGCCTGGTGGCTCTCAGTGGTGGCTCTCAGTGGTGTCTCTTGGTGGCTCCTGGTGCATGGTGGCTCTCAGTGGTGTCTCTCGGTGGCTCACGGTGCCCTTTTCTCTCGCAGGTCTCCGCCGGACGCCCAGCCGGCTGTCGGGGCTGAGCACGGCTGGGGCGCTGCCCAGCCCTGGTGGCCCCCAGCTGAGCTGTGAGCTGCAGGACTGTCCCTTCTGTGCCAGCCTCCTGGACGACCCCGAGTTCGCCCTCAGCGACTCCAACAGCAACGGCGACTCCGACAGCAACGGCGTCTACGAGTTCACGCAGGACCTGCGGCACGGCGACCACCGGGACCAGCTCCAGCAGCAGCGGGGCAGGAGGAGGAGGAAGAAGAAGAAAGCCAAGGAGAGGAACAAGGTGACAAAGCTGTGGAGGGCATTCGGCACCAAACTCAAGCGGATCGTGGAGAGCAAATACTTCAACCGCGGGATCATGATCGCCATCCTCATCAACACCCTCAGCATGGGCATCGAGTACCACGAGCAGGTGAGTGACCGGGGCCCTCAGGGTTTGGGGTTCAGGTGCTCCTGGAGGGGTGGCTTGGGGTCACTCTAAAGCGATGTCAGGAGGAACGAGGATTGTCATTGTTGGAAATGGGGCTGAAGATGATCCTGTGAGGAGCAGGAGAGTCCTTTGGGGCGTGGGACACCTGGAAGTGCTGCAGGGGTGTGCAGAGCTGAAATGTGTGTGTTGGATGTGTCTGCTCAGAGCCTGGCTGCTGGTTGGCTGGGAATTGTTCATATAAACAGGAATTTTTGTGGTGGAAATACCTTTGGTCTGATGGTTGAGGTGGAGATAACCCACATGGGAATTTCTTCTTTGATTTGGACCTTCAAATAAGGCTTAAACTATCAGGCAATGCTAAAAGCAACAAAGGAAAAGAAATTAGGGTCTCCCTGAAGGCTCCGAACCCTTTAATTCGCTCTCACAAGGTATGAGTAGGCCTTTATCGAAGTGTTCGGAGGGAGGGAAGAAGAATGGTGCCGTTCTTCCCAGTGCTGGGGTGGCAGGAAGTGGTGCTGGAGCTGAGGACAGTGTGGGCCTGGAGGGGCTGTGCCGTGGGAGAGGGAGCTGCGACATCTGAGCATCTCCACTTGGTCGCCCTGGCAAAGTTCTGTTCTTCTGGGCTTTTCTTTCTTGGAAAAACTGGGGATTTTCCGCCGTTTTCTCAAGGCGTGCTCGGGAATTTCTCGTGCCACCTCTGTGTCAGGTGCAGGAAACGCATCCCTGGGAAGCCAGGATCTGCTCTTCTGGGATCAAAGGCATCCAGTGCTCCCCCAAAACCTTCCCTGCAGGGTCATGACCAGGTCAGGGTTATTTTTAAAGCCACTCCTCCTCTCTTCCATGGTCTGTCCGTTCGGGAATGAGGAGGAAAGGCAGAGCAGCGTAATCCACCCAAAGGCAGGACAAGAGGCTCTGCAGCTCCTTCTCCATCATTTCCCAGGATTAAGCACTGCTCAGGACCATGACAGACAACCCTCTGGAGTGCTGGTACTTCATTTTCTCTCCGCTCCTGTGCTTTAACCCCCGCTATTTTAGGCTGAGACTTATTTTCCTTCCAAAAAAAACCAGGACTCAGCTAAAACCACCTCAGCCGTGCAACAACAAATCAGAATTACAGCAAAGCGTCCAGATCCAACAGGGATTGAGCTGTCCCTGTCAGCTCCCTGTCGAATCCCGCTTAGTTGTTCCGCAAGAAGTTCTAAAATTGGGAAATACACCTTGTCAGTGGCTTCTGAATAGGCCATTCATCCCTCATTTCTGCACGGATACTCTTCTGTCAGGCGGATACAGCTTTGTCAGCCCTCGGGTATTGCCGCGATGGGAGCCGGGGGAAAACCTGAGGCAGGCAGCAGGGAGAAGATCCAGGGATCACATGGAGTGTGTCCCCAGTCACTCCCATAAAGGCGAATTGGGATAATTACAGCCTCGCTGCTAACAAAGGAGAGCTGTAGCTGGCTGGCTTTTATTGGATTTTACCTTGTAAAAGATTGGCTTTAGGGCATCTCAAAGCCAGTGGCAATAAAGATTCCGGAGCTTTTTGGCTGCAGAGCGTCAGATTCCTGCCAGCTCTGCTCGAAGGCACTGCCCAATAAAAAGGGAGGAATTTGGAAGTGAAACCTGGAAAAGTTCCTGCACGTGCCTGGGACACTGGGATAATGAGGCGTGGAGTGTCAGAGCCCAGCTTGGTGACACCTCACCCAAGCCCTCTCCTCCCAGTGGTGTCCCAGGGGCTGAGGCACCGTCCGAATCCAGGAAAAAATGGCTCTGGGCTCCCAGATTTGGCACAAAAATCTGTGGGCAAAGTGGGGTGATTTGGGAGCCCCCCTCGTGTGGGAGTTGGCTGCAAGGCTCGGGGTGGGGCTGGTTTGTGTGGAGAGCAGCAGGAGGGGTCTGGGCAGAGCGTCCCAGAGCCACAGCGTGGTGTTGGGGTGGAGGGGAGGGAAAATGGCTCCGTTTGGGATCATGAGCCCGCCAGGAAACACAGTGGGATCACAGCTCTCTGGATGCTGCCCAGTCACCTCTGCTCCCAGAGTATTCCAAGTGGGAAGTTCTGCGCCTCCCCCAGGCTGTAACCAGGTGTGGGTGTTGCCATTGTCATCTTCTCTCTCATCCTAAGGGCAAATCAGGAGGCCATTCCCCAAATCCTAAGGATTTAGGGGTTCCCTTGTGGCTCTCCTCTGTTTTCCTTGCTCCCACCAGGCTGTCCCATGTTACTCCAAGGGCAGAGTTTAGGGAATCCTGGGAAGCCTGTGCTCCATGCCTGCTGGTGGCAGCACGGGAAGGGGTCTGCTGGGCCCTGAATCCCTGCAAAACACAATCACAAAATCCTGGAATGCTTTGGGCTGGAATGTTAAAGTTCATCCAGCCCAACAGCGACACCTTCCACTATCCCAGGTTGTTCCAGCCTGGCCTTGGACACTTCCAGGGATGGGACATCCACAAGTTCTCTGGGCATCCTGTCCCACCAATGCTTCCCACCGTTTATTCAGGGTGAAACAGCTTCAGCAGCTTCGCTGCTCTTGACTTTGGCCATTTATTTTTGGCCATTGACTGATTGTGTCAAACTTCAAACAACCCAGAGCAGCGGCCCCAGGGAAGCCCCTCCCAGACCTCACTGTCCATGGGGAAATGCCCAATCCCTTTTATAAAATTTATTCATGGCTTCTTGCTTTTCTTTTCCAACTTCTCAGCAGTCACCTGTGGCTTTGCAGATAGATGGACAGAGAAAATAGGTTTTTATTGGGTCTGATCAGAGCCGACGCACCAACCCTGTGTGTGTGGGAAGGCTGAGGGGTTCTGAACGTACCGGGAGGGAGATGGAGCAGGGCTGGTCCTGCCGTTATCGCTCCTGTCATCCTGGGACGCGGCGGAGCTCTGCAGAGAAGTCCCACGGAGCCCTCTTGAGGCAGTGGAGCATCATTGTCCGGGGCTTGTGGATGAGGGAACCGTGCTTGGAAGGTGCTGGGCTGCAGGCAAAACCCACCGGGCTTGTGGGCCACCTCTGTCTGGAATCACAGAAGCTCCTGAGTTGGGAGGGATCCACAGGGATCATCCAGCCCAGCTCCGGGCCCTGCACAGACACCCCAACAACCCCACCCTGGGCATCCCTGGGAGCGGTGTCCAAATGCTCCCGGAGCTCTGGCAGCCTCGGGGCCGGGACCATTCCCTGGGGAGCCTGGGCAGTGCCCAGCACCCTCTGGGGGAAGAGCCTTTCCCTGAAATCCAACCTGACCCTCCTGTGAGACAACTTCATCCCATTCCCTGGATCCTGTCCCTGGCCCTGGGAGCAGAGATCGGGAGGAGCTGTAGGTGGTACTGCCACAGCCTCAGGTGCTGCCTCCAGATGGAGGAGAGCCCTGTCCACATCCAGAGCCCCTCAAGACTTCAGTCCAGGTTTTTATGGGAATGTCAAGCACCCACCACTCTGCTCACACGGCTGCTCTTGGCTAAATGGCACCACCCCTTTTAATGCACGGAGCCTGGGTGGAGTCATGGAATCATGGAATGGTTTGGGTTGGAAGGGACTGGAAACATCACCTCATTCCCCGCCAGCCACAGGCAGGGACACCTTTCCCTGTCCCAGGGTGCTCCAAGCCCCATCCAGCCTGGCCTTGGACACTTCCAGGGATCCAAGGGCAGCCACAGCTTCTCTGGGAATCTGTGCCAGGGCCTCCCCACCCTCACGGGGAAGATTCTCTTCCTGACACATATTCCAAACCGTGTTCCAAACCGTGTCACTCCCTCGAGGTCGGGATCCTGTCCCATGCCTGAGGACACAACAGCTCACGGGGAAGGTGAGGAGGTGCCAGACCTGCTTTGCAGAGCTGATCCTGCTTTTCTCACGAGGCACAGCAAAGATTTCATGGCAGCCCAGCCTGCTGGTGGCAGGAGATCCGGGCAGCTGCTGATAGCAGCTTCCTTGGCATTCCAGGCGTCGGGAGCAGTCGGATCCTGCCCGGCACACCCGCAGGGTTCACAGCCAGCTCCACCTCGGACGTGGCTGGGAATGAGGAGGTTCCAGGGTGCTGTTCATTAGCAGCAGCGCAGCTTGGATTTCAAAGGTTAATTGCCTGGTTTGGAGTCCTTGGGGTTTGTTTTTTCCCCTCCTGTGCTGTGTTTGTTTATTTGTTTATTTATTTATTTATTTATTAAATAATCTGTCCGTCCCCAGCACAACGAGCGCTCCCACGGATGAGGAGAGCCAAGCACAAAGTGAGAGGCGATCCTTGCATTAATCTTCCAGGCGATTTCAGAACATTGGATGAGTTTGTTCTGCATTCATTGCAGCTGACAACTCTCCAGAGGATCTCAGAATGTGCCATGGCACTGCAGCAACCGAGCAGGGAATAGGGCACTCCAAAGGCACTGCCTGTGCCATGCCTTTGGGATGGTGGGCTGGGACACCTGGCACAGGCATCCTATTCCAGGACGTCTCCAAGTGCCTCTCTGCCATGGAAAACCGATTCCTTTTTGCCCCGGAGTCGGCTGAGTGCTCTGAGGAAATAATTGCTCCTTCAGCCTGCCTCGATTCCCAGCTCCAGGATTATCCAGGAGAAGGACAGAGCCCTTCACTTGCCCAGGAGAGGCACTGGCGTTATCCCTGCAGAGGGAAACGATCCAGGAGCCCCCTACTTGGCTTCCCAGAAGAATTCACTGAAGGAGCTGTTGATACTCATAATGATTCCACATAAAAGGCTCCATTTACATCAAATGGCACTAGAAATGTTATTTTATATTCTCTTTGCAGCAGAGAAGTACAAATTAGTATTTGTTCCAAGCTATTGCTGTTCAAAGAGCTTTTAATTGCTTTTCTGATCCCTCATCCATGGCGTGTTTTGTTGGGAGCAGCTGCCTTTGGAGCAGGTTGGAGCTGACCTTGAGGGGCACCCAGTGGTCCGTGGCTTGTCAGAGTGAGAGCAGCGCCGGTTTTGAGCAGAACATTTTATTATTCTGGAGTAAAAGTCGTTCTGTGTGATTGAAGGGAGCGCTCGCTTCAGCAGTGACGTCCTGTTTTAGCAGTTGCCAATTTTGCCTTGAAAAATTGGTTTGGCATGGGAAGCTCAGCACTTACTCAGAAAGCAGAGCAGAATTTTTCAGCAGTGTTTGAATCAAATTGCTGAAATTCCTTTTAAATTGTGAGTCAATAAAATATTACCCTGAGCTGAGATTTGCGCTTTCAGCTGGCAAAACTTGTTCGCTCTTCCAGATTTTTGCAGGATCCAATTTTAAGGACTCACACACCGGCTGGATTTGAGGAAAAGTGATTCCCCCAGCCCAGGCTGGGATGTGAAAATTCATCCCAGTGTGTTTGTGGTTGTTGTATAAATGGTGGGAGACTTATCCTGCCCTCAGGAGTCCTTCGGCTTGTGTTTGGGCTGTGCCAGCTGCATTCCAAGCTCTCCCTTCCCTGCTCCCTCTCCAAGGTCCCAGCAGCTTTGGTTGGATCAGTGGAAAACACATCTGTGGTGGAAATTCGGCTTTTTCCATGACTTGTGGATAACCTGAATTCTGTCTCTGCTCTGGGAAGGGCTTTGCCAGGTGAACTTTGGGAAGAAAGGGGTGTTTTCCATCTTTTGCGCCCCTGGAAGGTGCCATTCCCACCTTAGAAGGAATCAGGGATCAGAGGCGGGACAGCATGAACTGGTGGCAAGGGTTGGCAGGGAAAATCCGGGTGTCCCAGCTCGGCGTTGGATCATTGTCATGGATAAACCACGGCCTTCCACACGGAGCCTCCTCTCTCCCCCTTTTCTCCAATTTAAGGGCTCCTCCCCTGCTCTGTTTTCCTTCTCTTGGGATATTTTTTTTTACTATATAAGGGCAAGAGATCCCAGAGATCCTTCTATTCCCGGGACAGGAGCAGCACCTCTGCAGGGCAGGGCTCAGGTCATAACTTACCCCAGTGCTGACACCCTGAGCAGCGGGGGCCTTCCAGCCAGAGCTACTCCTCTGGATGTGCTCATTAGCCATGGGAATATCCGGATATTCCCTGTGGAACTGCAGGCACGTTTCCCACTGCTTCCCCTTGCTTATGCCATTGGTTGTTCTCTGTGGTGAGGGATTGGAGTATAAATCCTGACTTCCCAGGCAGGCGACAGCGACAGCTTTCCCTGCTGCCTGCAAACTGGGGATGTGCTCAGTCCCACAGCGTACAGGACCCCCCAGATGTGTTTTTTCCATCTGGATCCCACAGGGAGCCAGCCCCAGTGCCCTGATCCTGTGCAAATCCCCGCTCCAAAAACCCCCGGGGTGGCACAGGGCCGGCAGCTGGAGGCTGCAGCCGGGTTGTTTGAGTTTCGGCTGGCAGGTAAAATAAACTGAGCGGAATGCAGCCCTCAGGATGAGAGAAAAGAGCTCTTGGCAGCTGCATCCCGTCAGGAATGTGTGTAAAACCCAGCCAGTGGCTCTGATGTGCTCCAGGCCAGGCAGGGTTGGCACCATGTGGCAGCTCTGTGCAGAGGGACACGGCAGCCTGCGATGAAGTGGCTTCCACAGCCACGGAGCAGGGCCGCGTCAAGTCTGGGCCTTCCTGTTGCCAGCCAGCTCCATGCTTTCCATCTGGGAGCGGGTTTGGGAGAGGAGGGTGGCTTTGATCAGCAAGCTCCGTGTTCCAAGTGCAGCCCCTCAGCGGGGCGGTGACAAGGAGCGAGTTCCGGGAGCAGCTGCGGTGCCAGCTGTGATCAGGGGCCCCAGAGATGTCACAGTGCCCCAGCCGGGTCCCCGCAGCACCCCCTGCACGTGGCAGCAGCTCCCATCCTCCCAGGTGCCTCCAGGAAAAGCGGGGACAAAAGCAGGGAGAGCAGAGAGGGATTTGTCAAAGACTGGGACAACCAAGCCAGGTATGAGGCAGGAATATTTTGGCGTCTTGGGAAGCAAGGAGTGGTTTGGATTGATACAGGAGGGATGCAACTGCTGGATTGTTGCAGGAACACCGTGAGCCGAGGATGTTTCTGCATCCAGCTTTTGTTTCCTTGGATTTTTTGTTCCCTGAGACAAGGATTGCAATGTGCTCTGTGCCATGTGGGGCTCCCAGCCACATGGGTCAGGTGGGATATTGGGAAATGTTTCCTCACTGGAAAAGTGCTTAAACAGTGGAAGAGGCTGCCCAGGGCAGTGGTGGGGTCACCATCCCTGGAAGTGTTGGAAAAATTCGTGGATGTGGCATTTCAGGATGTGGGTTGGTGGTGTTCAAAGGTTGGGCTTGATGAGCTTGGAAGATTTTTCTAATTTTAGTGATTCTGGGTTGTTGCAAGTCATAATAAAATTGGGAATGGGAACAGAGCCCTGCACCTCTAAAGCTAACTGGGAAAAATGTTGGGAAGGCATGGAAAAACCAGCCAGGTGTGGATTAGAGATGCTCAGGGTGGCAATGGAGCTCCTTCCCCCTGCGGACCTAACCAGCTCCATTCCCCCCTGCTGCCAGCCGGATTTTCCTCAGGTTTTAACCAGGATTCTCCACCCAGGACAGCGAGATTTCCCAGAATTATGAATGGAGTTTGAGATGTCACCTTGAAAGCTCCTTCTGGGGTTTGTGTTCCAAGATGGGGATGCTTTTTCAGGAGTGGCTTTGGGAGGTGGGGGCAGAAAGCTGATCTGAGAGGAGCGAGACTCTCGGAAATGAGGCAGCTTTGGCATCCCTGCTCGCATTCTTTTCAAGCTCTATTTTTGTTTGCTCTGTCTGGTTTGCAGCCCTAAAGACAGCCCCACTCCCAATTTGGGAAAAACGCTGTGCACAGGCCTCAGAGCATCAGTGGCAGAGATTGCTTTTCAGAGCAGGGAGGATGGGCCAGGAGACCACTTTCCCAGGATTTTTCTCTCCTGCCTGATCCCTGTCCAGATTAATATCTCCTCTCTCCCTGTCCTTGTCCTCTCCTTGTCCCACGCGCCGGCAAATCCGAAAGTTTTGACTGAAGTAAAAAAAGAGAAAGGAACATTTTTTTTAAAAAGGACTTAATTTTATGTACTCCAGAGGGAATTGGCTTTGCCGCAGACAGATGGATCCCGTAATTCCCTGCCTCTCGACATGACTATACATGGATTGCTCCGTGCTTCCCAGTTCCTTGGGATTGGGGTGGCTTGGGAGGCCAGAGGGTGCTGGCTGCTCCCAGAACTCCACCTGCAGCAGTGCTGGGGTCAGGGGCACAAATCCCTGGCTCTGTGTTCCCCAGGCAGGAATTTCACGGCTCCAACCCGCCTCAAATCCAATCGATAAACGGGAACAAATCAAACCACGGGGTGAGAACGGGATATGGGAGAGAAACAGCGTTTTCCTTCCATTCCTGAAGGGTTCAGGGGCAAAACACCCACCCTGAGGGCATCGTTCGTCCCGGGCGCTGCTGCGGGGAGGACAAACAGTTGAAAGTCATTCGTGGAAATGCCTTTGAGCCGGAGAGACCGAGAAGAGCGCGGGTTGCTGGGCAATTATCTCCTCAGCAGCGGCCCGTGGTGCTGCAGAGCCCTGCCTGGTGCTGAAGTGTCTGGGAGCTGCCAGCAGGAGCGATCAGCATCTCGGGTGGCTCCAAAGCAGCGCTGCTGATGTGGCGCTTGCGGTGCTGGCAGGTCCCGCTGCTGCCAGTGCCAGAGCACGGGGGGCTGAGCTGCAGAGCAGGCAGCGCAGGGGATTGGCTGCCAGAATTCCCAGTTTGTGATGGGACTGGAGCTGTGGATGCCTCTGGAAGCGTTAGAGCCAGGGGTGATGCGGGGAACAACTCAGAACCCCCCCCAAAACGCTTCTGGGTTGTTCCAAAAGAGCATTCCCGTCTCTCTGCTTCTTCCCCTGACTGTGCCGCCTCTTTCCAGGCTGGAATGAGGGGATTTCCATCCCTCCCTTCCCACTGCCAGGCTCCCAGCACACACAGACACCCCCAGAGCGGCAGGAATCACTCCCCGGCTGCAGCGTGCGGAGTTTGATGGCGGGGGATGTTCCTCAGCTCCTTCCTTTCCCAAGCACGGCTTTTCCCTGTTCCTGAGGCTGAGTTTAACCTGGGAGAGGGTGATGGACAGGCAGGCTCAGACTCCAGACAGGTAATGAGGGAAGCAAACGGTGCCGTGGATGTTTCCCACCCGACTTACACAAGTCCTTTTGTATTTCAGAAATGATTTTAAAGCCGTGGATTTTCTCCCACTCCTTTTTTTTTTCCCTTCCCCCTCCTCCTCCTTGCTCATCAGCGTGTAACAGCAGAGGGTTTCATCCATATTTGATTTTTTAACTCTGACACCAAACCTGAGTGCTGGATTTATGGCTGCAGCTGTCACTCCTCTGCAAACAGGCAGGGAAATGAAGGTTAACAAGTTTGGGCTCAGGGGAGAGCTTGTAAAACAGCCCTGCAGAAGGCTCTGTGTCATCACAGCTGCCTGGAGAACAGATCTTTTCCGAGGTTCTCCTGCCCGGGGTTATTTATCATCATCTGCAGCGAACACTTTCCTAATTGTGTATCCTCGTTGGAAACTCTCGAGACCCCAGATGGAATTCTTTTCCCTTGTATGATATGGGGGGGGTAATAGAGGCTGGGGAGCCTGAGGGGGTGGTTTGATAGTTATAGGATCAGGCTGGCACTGGGCAGGCTTGCTGCAGCCATATGCTCAAATCCCAAGGGTGAGCACTCAGCGGGAGGCAGAGGATGCTCCAGAACATTTCTGGTGTGTTCTCCAGATGTCCCAATCCCTGTGCTGAAGGCAGGGATGCTCTGCCTGTCCCCCAGGCTGCCCGGTGTCCCCTGCCACTCTGGCACTGTCCCCTTGTGCTTCCTCGCTGCTGTGCCTGAAGTGTGAAGTCCTGGCTGGGTGATTTTAAGGCTGGAATAAGACAGAATAGCTTCTGGCCTTTGTTTAAAGGAGGAATTTGGGCTGGAAAGTATCAAATCTGCTCGGGAATAGTGTGCTTGGAGTAGAAGGACTCGTTAGAGGATGTGGCTGCGTCTCTTTGCGGTCACTGCACTCTGGTTTGGGCTCTGTGTGGCTCAAGGGAGTTGTGTCAACAGGATGTGAAGTTTTGGCCGTGTCCATGGGCTTTTCCATGCCTCAGTCCATCTGGAGAAGAGGAGACTGAGGGGAGACTCCTCGGGATCTGCAGCTCCTCCTGAGGGGCAGCTCCGATCTCTGCTCTCTGGGACCAGGGAACGGCCGGAGCTGTGCCAGGGGAGGGTTAGGCTGGATTTCAGGGAAAGGCTCTTCCCCCAGAGGGTGCTGGGCACTGCCCAGGCTCCCCAGGGAATGGTCCCGGCCCCGAGGCTGCCAGAGCTCCGGGAGCATTTGGACACCACTCCCAGGGATGCCCAGGGTGAGGTTGTTGGGGTGTCTGTGCAGGGCCAGGAGCTGGGCTGGAGGATCCCTGTGGATCCCTTCCAACCAGGACATTCTGTGATTCCACAGTTCTGTGAGTGGAGCCAAACTGGGACCCCATTCCCTGCAGCTCGGAGCCAGCAGGCCCCAAATTCCCTCCTCGCTCCTCTCTCCCAGCCTTTGCCGCTCTCCCAAGTTTCTGCCGTGCCCGATGCTGCACCCCGAAGGTGCCCTTCGGTTTCTTTAGCATCTCCATGGAAACCGCTTGGGGGTTGCAGACTGCAGGGGTTGGATTTGAACAGGAGCTCGAGTAATGCTTCAGTGGGGTCAGGTTTCGGGCTGCCAGCCCGGCGGGAACACGTGTCCAACCATAAAAGTCGGGACAGGAAGCAGTGGAAGCACTCAGAGGCAGAGATGCAACAATTTCCTGCCGTGTGAGCTCAGGATGAGGCTTTTATGATAACACAGACTTTACCTGGGGGATGGTTTGGAGGGAGACAGACCCAGTTCTGACTCTTCCACAGAAATCTGGATGAATTCCTTACCTGGGAAGAAGCTGCAAAGCTGCTTTTTGAAGTTCCAGCCCACTCGTGCACCTTGTTAACACATCCGTGTCTCCGTGTGACCTCTCTTAAGAGGTTGAAAAGCAGGCAGATTAATTTGCTTTTGATCTCTGGGTTAATGAAGTGCTGGGCCTCCTCTGCTTCATTTTCTAGTTCGTGGATTGAGGCTCAGGAGCAGCCGGGATTAGAGCCGGGCTTGGCTTGAGCTGACAGAGGGAAAGGTTAATTCAGGGTTGGCTACCAGGGGCAGCCACGAACCGAGGATGCTTCCCTGGATCTGCACAACCACCTGAGGCAACTCCTGGCTGGGGCCGAGCTCCAATAAAAGCCATCATTAGGCAGGGAAGGAGGAAATTCCGTGCTGTGCCCGGCTGTGCAGAGGTCACGGTGCTTCAGCAGCACCACCAGCCCGTGGTCACCAAGGCAATGACAGCTCATCGCCATGGAAACCCTCGCCACCTCCTCCAGCCGGGCTTTTAGCAAATGATTGCTTGGGATCCGCTGTGGGTGCCACAAATACAATAATTTGACAGCTTTCGGCATGGTCTGTTCGCTCCGGGAGCCCACCAGGAGGGTTTCCATCAGGGCAGGAGTATTTGGGAGCTCGTGGCTTTCTGGGGGGCTCGGTGTTGGCACGGGGTTGGTGGTGTGGCTTTAGGAGTTTATTAAAGCCACCAGGCAGGAGCTGCAGTCTGAATTCTCTTTCGCTCTCTGCAAGTTAAACCTTGTGTTGCCTGTTCCATCCCTGCCTGGAGGGATCAGTTTGGCTTCTTCCTGGGAGCAGGAAGTGGATCCAGGCCCCGGAGCAGCCGTGGGGTGTGGGCAGAGCAGAGGTTTGGAGCAGCCCTGGTTCTGGGTCTGCTCCTCGTGGCTCTTCCTGTGGGAGCTGCTTCACTTCTGCCACTCGGAGCCACGGCAGGGCTGGGAAAAACCAGGAGGAAAACTTGTCTGGGGCATGGAAGAGAGAAAGTTGCAAGTGAAATAATCCCAGAATGGTTTGGGTTGGAAGGGACCTCGAAAGGGATCTTGTTCCATGGGCAGGGACACCTCCCACTGTCCCAGGGTGCTCCAAGCCTCGTCCAGCCCGGCCCTGGACACTCCCAGGGATGGGCAATCCAGTGAAATCCTTGTTTGTTTGTTTTTCCAGCTTCTCCCCAGCTGGATGTGGGATGTGGCAGGGGCTTGGCAGGGCCTGGGATTCTCGGGATGATTGGAGAGGTGTTGTTATTGCTGCCGTAATTAGTGGCAGGTAATTACTGTTCATTAACGGCCCCCTTTGCCCAGCTCGCCAAGGCTGAACTAATGACCCCCAGAACCAAACCCATCCACTCCTGCCTGGGGAGAGTCTCAGGTGTTCACCAACCTCCTTAATAGTGAACTGCAATGATTTTAATTAGTGCTGCTGTTATTAGGGCTAATACAGCCGAATTTCATTGTTTTAGCAGGGATTTTATGCCATTGTATCAAATTAGAACCACTTTTTTTTTTTTTTTCCCCTGTATCGTTTTGTTCCCATAACAATAAAACCACACTGAAATCCAGGCCATGCTCGGGGGTGAGGCATCATTCCTGCAAAAAGGAATGAGAAAAACCCAATGGAAAGTCACCTCCTCGGTTTGAAGCCCTGTTTTCCAGACTTTTGTGTTCTTCTCTCAATGCTAGGAATAAATATGACAGGAGACGCACAGTGCCAGGCCAGCGCAGGGATTTCTGTGAATATTGGTGGTGGTTTCAGGGAATTTAATTGGAGGTTTTCCTGTCAAGAAGGTGAAAATGTGGGAGCACTGGGCCATCTCCAGACTCTGAAATTGAGGAATCGTGCCAGGTGAAGTAGCTGGATGGGATCACAGGATACAAACAGGCGATGAGGAGCAGGAGTCGCTGAGCTCTCCTGCTGCTCTCTGCTCCCACTTGGTAATTCCAAGCTTTCCCTCGGTGCAGTGTCCTGGTGATCCGACTGTGCTGAAGGGCAGCTCTGCCTTGGAATTCCTTTCTGACCTCTGGAGTCCTTCCCTGCCTCAGCAGAACAAACTGCTCCTGTCCCAGGGAGCAGGAGGGATGTCAGTGGCGGTTGTTCTTGTTTTTAAGTTCCTCAGACACAAAGGGTCTGGAGCTACTCCTGAGGGCCTTGGAGAGCTCTGCTCCCTGGTGGAGCTGTGCCAGGGATGTTTCGGTTGGATTTTAGGGAAAGGTTCTTCTCCCAGAGGGTGTCAGGCACTGGAACAGCTTCCCAGGGAATGGGCACGGCCCCAGAGCTCCAGGAGCGTTTGGACAACGCTCCCAGGGATGCACGGGGTGGGATTTTTGTGGTGTCTGTGCAGGGCAGGAGCTGGACTCTGATCCTTTTGTGTCCCTCCCAGCTCAGGGCATTCCGTGGTTCCATAATTCCCGAGCTAAAATGGAGCAGGAGCTCCCAGGAGCGGCTCATTCCCGGTGCCAGCTGCACGTGCCGGAGGCTGCTGGCAAACACAGCCTCTGCTTTTGTACCTTTTTGTCTTCTTGCTTTTCCTTCCTGCTCCTCGGGGATGGGCTTTAATTGCTGCTTTAGCCTGGTGCTGGTGGCTAAAAGGAGGGATCAATAATTCACTGGGAAGAACAGCGTGGAACTCCAAGGTTCCCATCTGCCTGCTGTGGCTGCGGGCTGGAGCACCCTGGGCTGTCACAGCTTTGTGTTTTCCGGGACAAAAAGAAGCTCGGGGTTGCTTTGGGTTTGCTAGAGGGAAGGAAAAGTGGATTTCCCCTGGATTTGTTCTCCTGGCTCCGTGTTTGATCTGAGCACGGAGGAGCTGCTGCCTGGGTTACAGCTGTGGATTTGCAGAGGAGCATTTCCGTGCCATTAAACCTTGGAATCTTAAACTCTTTGGGAAGCTGTATCAAACTGGGGCTGCAGCAAGTGCGGTCCAGTCTTGGGAGATAAAAGGGCCGGAGGTTCCTCCAGCAGTGCTCTTCCCACTGGATATCCCTGAGCTTCGTCAGCCTGTGGAAAACGTGAGTTACCCACCATAGGAATGACTTGGATCCTAAGATCCCAAGGGATCTTTCTGGTCCAGTGTCACAAAAATCACAATAAACAGAGCTCAGCTCAGCTGGTCCATCCTTAGGCTGTAAGGCAGGATCGAGTGTTCCCTTGTCAGGGTGGTCAGAGGTTTCATGGCATTGAGAAGCTGAATGTGCCTGGTTAATTGGGATTAACTGGAATTGGGATTGTTCGGCCTGCGAAAGAGAAGGTTTTGGGGTGATCAAATTGTGGCCTTCCAGTGCCTGAAGGGAATCCGTAAGAAAGATGGGGAGAGACTGTTTGTAAGAGCCTGGAGTGACAGAACAAGGGGAATGGCTTCAAACTGCCGGAGGGCAGGGATAGACAGGATATTGGGAAGGAATTTCTGGCTGTGAGGACGCTGAGGCCCTGGCACAGGGTGCCCAGAGAAGCTGTGGCTGCCCCTGGATCCATGGAAGTGCCCAAGGCCAGGTTGGATGGGGCTTGAAGCACCCTGGGATAGGGAAAGGTGTCAGGGGTGGGACTGGGTGACCTTTTAGGTCCCTTCAAGCCAAACCAGTCTGGGATTCTGTTTTCCAAAGGGAAACCCGTAGAGACCTCCCTGTTCCCAAACGACGCACACCCCCAGCTTTCCTCCTGGTGTCCTCCAATATTTTCGTCTCCTCCTTCTGTTCCAAGACCCTTGAACCTCTTCAAATCTCTCCCAGTTTTCTCCCATCTCTTCATGTCCCACTTGGGCACTCAGAGGTCGGGTCCAGCCGCTGGCTCCCATTTTCCTCAGGAATCGCCCTCTCCTCATTTTCCCCTCTAGCCACTCCAGCTCCTCTCCTTGGCCTGCACAGAAGACTAAGCCAAGGTCTCTCTCAAACACAGACCAAACACATCCCCGTCTTTCCTCCCGGCAGCAGCCCCTGCCGTGTTTTCCCGATGCGTTTCATCTCTGCCAAGCCCGCAGATCCCGAAAGTGCCTTTTTCAAAGGGACTCTCCATAAAGCTCTATTAGCAGGGGATGAGTAATGGCTTGACAAACCTGATTTAAGTGGCCCCTTCTGAATCATCTTGGCAGTAATAGGGGGAGTGTGTCCATTTTTTGATTAAATATTTCCAGTGCCATTAACTCGGCCGAAGTAAACAACTTCGATTGGGTTTGCCTGCTAATGACAACCCGAAGGCCTTTGATCCCGGTGTTTCAGAGAGCCAGGAGCTGCATAAAGATCGTGGAATCGTTGCTAAAGTAGCATCAAAGAGCTGGGAAATGGTTCTTTACTCTCTCTGTGTCTCTGTGTGCATGTCCTGCCACCATCAGTGGACGTGGTGCCACCTGTGATGGGCATCCGGAACCCCTGGGCAGTTGTGGGGTGTGGCTGGAGGATTTTTCCAAGGAAAATCCATTGCTAACCCTCATTTCTTGTGCAGGTTCCTTCAGGCAGGGTCTCTGTGTTCCTTTTTGCCTGCGAGGGGCTGTAGAATATTCCATGGGTTTTGTGTGTATCCCAAGCTTAAATATTCCAGCTCTTCATAGCCCGGGACTCAGTTCACATCTAAAAGCAAAAGGTAGAGCCTCGTTCTTCTTTCTAATTAATGCAATACAAGATCTCTTCAGCCTAAATGTAAAAATATGTTTGTTAATATATAAAAAAGGACTGTAAATCAGTAGGAATGCTGCATTATTTTTTTTAAATGAATTCTTTGTGGTTAACCAGCCAAACAAAGCTGATTTCAGGCATCGGGCTGATGATTTTGGGGCCATTAATTATTGACTTCAGCGCAGAGCGTGGTCAGGAACAGCTTTGCAGTGGGCAGGAGCTGTGTGGAGAGAATTCCTTGTGTGAATGTAATTTTTTTATGGCGAGGCAGAAGCCAAATTTCCTGGATGAGAGTCAGCCCAGGCCGTGCTCCGAGATGTCCCGCCCGGCAGATCCGCTGGTGCTTTGAAGGGCTCCTCAGCATATGGATGGGAATGATTCAGGCTGGATGAATTCCCTGGATTTTGGCCAGAGGCTTTTAAAGGAGCCAAGGCCATGCAGGGTGGGATGGCAGTGGAGAGAAACCTGCTGCTGTTCCCAGGGAAAAGGTTCCAGTAACAGGTCCGGTTCTGGAATGTTGGGAAGGTGCCAGAGCATCTCCTGAGGCTCTGCTGAGGCTGATCCCTGCACCCGGCTCAGGAGACATTCCCTGGCCTCAGTGCAGCCACATTCCCATTTTCCCTCTTTTTCCTGACAGGTGGGACCAGTGTGCAGATTCCAGTTCTCCCAGCTGCTCCTGGGGTGTTGCTGGAGCCTTTCCCTGCTTATTTGGAGAGCTGGCCCCTTCCTGCTGTGACTTCTTATTTAATAACTGAACCCGAGCACTCCTGGCCTGCTTCGGGGCATTGTTTTATGGGATCTGGGTGGGTTTTTTTCATTGGAGGGCTTATTTCGGAGCCATCTGTCGCTCCAAGTGATCCTCTGTCCGGATATAATCCAGCTGATTGGCCTGCTTTTCCGAACGGTTCTGCTGATAACATTTCACATTGCCCAGGTCCCGTCCTCCAGAGGCTGCAGTAGGCAGCAATTGATCTAATCCAGCTTGGCATTTATGTCACTGGAAATGAAATTGCATTTTGCTGAATGAAACCAAGAAATGGGAAAGTAATACTGCAAATATGTCCTGCCACGTGGGACCTTCCGCCCGGGAAGCTTCCGAAGGAAGCTACGGAGGAGTTGATTATCCCAGAGAACTCTTCTTGCAGGAGAGGGAAACGTGGCATCCAGGGATTCTTCTGGAGAAAACACTCCCAGCCAGGAGATGGAGAATCCTGGAATGGGTTGGGTTGGAAGGGACCTTAAAGCTCATCCAGAACCATCCCCAGGGACACCTTTCCCCATCCCAGGTTGTTCCAAGCCCCATCCAGCCTGGCCTGGGACACTTCCAGGGATCCAGGGGCAGCCACAGCTTCTTCTTCTCCCCACCCACAGTTCCTTCCCAATATCCAAACCTGAACTTGAAGGATTAGCACAAAAATCAGGGAGTGTCTGGCTTTGGAATCTGGTCACTGCTGGAGAACCTGAACTCTGCTGGCTCTGGGTTTTCGTGCTTCCTCCATCCCCACAATGTCCTGTTGGCGGCTCCAGGAAGGAGCAGAGCTTTGCATCTGGGTATGGAATTATGAACCGTGGAGCAGAGAGTTAAAAGGAATTCTACAGAGCATTAGGAGATCAAGGAGGTCAATGGAAAGGAGGAAAAATTACCATCAGTTATCTTCAATTAAAGTGTTATCACTCCACATGAAGGATCCCATTTAGAGGGATGCATAAAACCTGAGAGTAGAGATGACTGAGAAAATAAATTCTCCATTTTTAATTCCAGACCCGGAGAGGGAACATCCATCAACAGGCACGAGAAAGGGATCTCTTTTTCCTTCTGTTTCCAGCCTGCTTTGAAGCAGAGCCCATTTGGAAATCGCTCAGTGAAACATTTTTTTTCGGGGGAAAGCATGAACTCCTTGAAGCCACAACTTTTAGGAGAGACATTAATAACAGAGAAACCCTTCTTGAGCAGGACTTGTGCTTCTGAGAGCTTGTGGTTGTGTCTGGCTGTTAAAGTCGGGGCAGTGGCACCCCAAAAATAGCAAATATCTCCGTTTCCAGGGCTGGGATATCCTGGTTCAAGTCCCTGATCCCTTTCCAAGGCCAGAGAGCAGAAATAACTTTGAACTGTGCTCACAAGCCTGGGAAAACACCACCCAAACCCTTTTTTTTAGGAAGTTATATCCCATAAAGGAAGGCAATTCCTGTGGTCTGGATTGACTAAACCGGTTTGAAGTTGATTTTTAAGACGTGAAGAGTCCAATCTTGTAGTAAATAAACCTCATCCAAATGGTTTACACAGGAGATGTTTTCAAATGCAGGAGTTGAAAAGCCCGCTTGCATTATTCCTGGTTTGGCTCCTTTGTGAAGGCAGGGAATGCAGAGGAGGAAGCAGCCAGGTCTTCAACTGCTCGGGGGTTCTGCTTTGCTGGGTTGTTTACTTACCTCAGAAATATCAGAATTGCTCAGTTTGATCTCTGACAAGCGAAGAAGGAGAGAAAAAATAAAGGTCAGAACGGAGCCTTCATCTTTGCTGGGGTGTCACTTGCAGCCCCTGACAGCTCTGCTTCCGCTGCCAGCCCCTGGCTCCTGAAAATCCCTGGAAAGGGACCTTTTCCCAGCCTGCTTCAGAGGCACAGGAATGACACAGCTGTAAATAAAACCGAGCAGATTGCAGAGTGGAGGGCAGCCCATCCCTTCTGTGTGGAACTGAGCATTGAGTCCCCGCTTGGGAGATGTCACAGCTTCCCTCCTTCCCTGTTCCTCATCCAGGGAATGCTCAGGTTTTTCCCTGTGAGATGTGGGGAGGCCCTGGCACAGGGTGCCCAGAGAAGCTGTGGCTGCCCCTGGATCCCTGGGAGTGTCCAAGGACAACTTGGATGGGGCTTGGAGCAACCTGGGATCGTGGAAGGTGTCCCAAGGTGGGACTGGATGGTCCTTAAGATCCCTGGATTCCTTCTCTCCTCTCCCTGTCTCTCTCTGCATTCCCTGTGGATTTTAATTCCGTGACATGGAGCTGCAGGCAGGTGAACTCTGCTGCAGTGGAACACCTGGTAATTGGAGAATTATAATTGCCCAAAAATGAGGCGAGGGGAGGAAACACGGAGTGCCCGGGAGCCAAGCGGGGATTGACAGATCATTACCGTGCCTGGTCAGAGCCTCTGAGGGCTGAGCTGCAAAATATAAAGCAGAAAAGCCAACATAAACAAGCGCTCCAAGTCCCATTGACAGCTTTAGGCTCGGGACTAGAGAAAAAACAACCCAAGTGCAAAGGATGTTTATGAGACTCGGTGTTCTGGAGTTGTTTACTGCTCCTCGGGGCTCTGCCACTCTCGGCTCTCCCGGCTCGGGGAAAGCTGAGCTGCTCTGGAGGGGGATTTCTGAAGGAAAACACATCTTTTACTCTGGAAACTTTGCTGGTCACTCAGCAGGAGGGAGGTGGTGTGGAAGAGCCGTTTTTTCCAGTGTGAGGGATGCAGGTGTGATTATTTCTACCGGGTCTCAGAGCAAAAAAGGTGCCTGGTTGTCCTGCTGGGATTGAGCCTAAATTATGTAAAATAGCAGCTGGTGGATGCAGCAATCAAAGGAGAGGAGGGAGTAGATGGGAGAGAGGAAAAAGAGGCACAAAGAGATCCCAGTCCTTGGAGAGCTGCGGTCATTCAGGTGCACAAAGAGAATCTGAGGCTGCAAATTCCACTCCTTCACTGTCTGCTTGGAGGAGCCATCGATAATTTGACCACTGTGGGTTTCTCTTTTATTGGATTCCGTGGTTCCAGGAAGGCTCTGGGCTCTGTGCTGCGCCTTGCTAAAACCAGAAGTGGCAGATTCTCAGAAAGGGCCTGGGCTTCCGAGGTTTTCAGACCTAAACTATTTCGGAAAGGATTTTTTGGTCTGTTTATCTGAACTTGGAATGAACTGTTGGAGGTTTGTCCCTAATAAAAGCATAGTTTGGAATCGTTTGGAACCTCTGGAATGGGCAGAGGGGAGACGTGTTTTGCCTGCAGTCAAGGCTTGCTCTTTAAACTCAAGGATGCTGAAATCCCACAAATTGATCCCACACAGTTCCTGCCCATCCCTGGAATAGAGGGAAACTTAATCCTGCAGCTCAAGAATTATTTGAATCACGAATTATAAAGTTTAGACTCAGATCTGAACTTTTTTTGAGCCTTCCCTGGGACCTGCCAGTGGGACTTGGGGTTAAACCACTCTGTGCTCGTTTTTGGTGACAGTTTCCAGCATGGCCATTCCCATTCCAGCCTCCACATCCAGAGTGGGGGATCCTCATGCCAGCACTTCCAATCTTCTCCCATAATCCAGGGATTCCTGAGAGTTTTGGATCCTCCTGCAATGCCATGTGGTCACCTTTTGGCTCTGGAATCCTGGACTGACGTAAAGGTCAGAAACTGCAGCAGCAAAAGGAGATCCCCAGAGCTGCTGGGGGGTCGTGCTCTCCGTCTCCATGTTTGGAAAAGGAATTTTTCCCTGATGCAGCTTGGAGCCCAACAGTGGGCAGCTATTTTCCCTGTCAGAGTCGTTAAGGCTTAGAAAAAATTGGCAAAAAGCAAAAACCACCACTTTGGACCAACTCTCGTGGAAGGGCCTCATTTTGCTGCCAAGCTTTGTTACCCATCCCCATCCGAGCTGCATTTCGTGACACAACCGCTTCCCGAGCCAAAAGCCTGAAGTTTCCAGTTCTGAGAAGGTCAAAAGGAGACATTGCAGCAATTTGGAAGTGTTGTTGCAATTTCGTTTTCTTCCAGCCAGAAAGTTGGACGAAAATAATCCTTGCCATGAAAAGCTTTGTTTTCAGAAAATCAACGTTTTGTTTCACCCGGAGAAGAAGACTCCTGGAAAAATTCGTGCTCTGGGATCGGCTTTAATTCGGACAAAAAAACAACAGTGGCTCCTAGTGGCTGACTCCAGGGGAATGGCCAAATCCATCTTGAGTGCCCCTTCCTTGACCCTTCTCGCGGATCTTTGCTCGTCGGGGAGCGAGAGAAGCGGGAAATTTGCGCTGGGAGCAATGAACCATTTCAGAAGGAATAAAAATATCCGCGTTTCCCGGGCTCCCGTTGGAGAAGGTAATTACGCTGGAAGGCCGGAGCATTGGATGTTTGGCACATCTGCTCCTCAGCTTCCACTCCAATAATCCCCAAGCTCCCAGCACAGCTTGGCCGCCATTCAGGGCTATCCGTCCTTGTCCGGGTCCTGCCTGGGTGTCCCAGCAGGATCCCGCTCCAACATCCCTGCTCGCAGCTGGCCCTGTCATCACTTTGGTGCTGCCTCGCTCCAGACACGATCCCAAAAGGAAAATGAAGATCCCTGAGGTGAGATTTTGCAGTGTCAGCCGTCCATCAACCTTTCCCAGGCGTCCTCCCGTGCTCCAATCTGCTGGATCAGCTCCTGGTCGCAGCTGCTGACGTTCCAGGCCACCACCTTGTCCTCTCGTGTCCCCGTCCCTCGTGGCTTCTCTCCCCTCCCCTCACAGATCACTGCGGATTTTCTCCTGATCTTCCATAGGAAGCAAAAGTCACGGTGCTGGAGACAAAGCAAAAATGGCACAAATTGTCAAAGGGAATTGGGAAATAAATTCCGGATTGGCTCAGTGCTCCACAGGCCATGGGAAGATCTTGGGTTTGCATTAGAAGACTTGGGATTTTAGAGGATAACAATGTACAAATTCCTTTTGTTTGCCTGAGGTGTTCTGGGGGTCGTTCAGCTTTTCAGACTCAACACTGAATGTTTTGGTGATGACTCTGAGATTGCCTTATCATGCTGGTCTCGATGACCTTCGAGGTCTTTTCCAGCCTTAGTGATTCTGTGTTTCTATATCTACATCATTCCAGGATTAGGGAATTTGGAGTGATCACCAGGAAGCCAAATTTTCACGATGAAATTGCGACCCTTGGCAGCAGCAAGGGGAGCTTGGGGAACCCCACACTACATTTGCCTTTAGTGGGTGAGGCTGCTGCTCTGTGGCAGAGGATGAGGTTCTGGGAACAGCAATGGGCAGGTTTTCCATGTTTCCCAGCAAAAAAAGTGCTGGGAAACAGCAGGGAAAACAGAACAACCCCACCAAGGTGCAGATTCCTGTCAAGAGCGATGGTGGCTTCTTCTCCCAGACAATCAGCAACGGGATGAGAGGGAATAGCTTCAAGGTATGTCAGGGGAGGTTCAGGTTGGACATCAGGAGGAATTTCTCCATGGAAAGGGTGGTCAGGCCTTGGAACTGCCCAGGGAGGTGTGGATTCCCCATCCCTGGAGGTGTCCAAGGAAAACCTGGACCTGGCACTGAATGCTCTGGGCTGGGGACAAGGTGGGGATCAGGCACAGCTTGGACTCGATGGTCCTGGAGGTCTTTTCCAACCTCAGCGATCCCGGGATTCTGTGTGATTCCTGACGATTGCCTTTAATCTCCCAGCCTCAGCCCTCCTCAGCCTGCCACCAACACCCTGTTCCAGGAGCTCTCAGTCTGTGCCTGCAGGGACACGAGACTTTAATGAGTTATTTTGCTCCTTGTCAAGAATTCCCTCGTCCAACCCCGCCCGGGGGGACCCTGAACATGCCAGGTCCTGACAAAGAGCTCGGGGACGCTGCCAGCGCGGTGTCCTGTCACCACCGTGGTTGGAGCGGGACAGCCTGGGAGCCTGCAGGGCTATTTTAGGATCAGTCTCTGTGGAGAGCTGGTTAAATTCCATCCCAGAGCAGCCCTGAGCCTCAGCTGGGGTTTTATTTTCGCCTCTCTCCGGGTTATTTCGGCATCATGAGGGAAAGGAATAGGATGGATGAGCTCCGACTGGAGTGAGGGAATCGGGCCCTGCTGCTCAGGTGCTGGCTGGAGACTAAAGAACCCAGCATTTCCCAGTCCTTCTCCCGGTATCCCGTGGCAATTAGAGTGCATGGATTAGACCCAGGAGCTCTGAGTGCTCTTCCCCCTGGATAAATGGGTGAGCAGCAGACAGACGATTGCAGGGAGTCATTTAGCAGTGAGTGATGGCTCATTAACAGCCCACGGGCTGGAGGGGATGTGTGGGCTCTTCCTGAATCCCAGTTAACTCTTTCACCCTCTCCTTCCACTGCCAGGGGCTGGATTTGCAGCGTGGAGTTCAACGTGATGGTGCCCCACTGTTAGAGCGGTTTCTCCTTAGAGCCTCAAACAGTGCGACAACATCCCCAAAAACGGTCAATTTTTACCCTCCCTAACGAGGGATGGGGAATAAAGGAAATTATTGTCAATCCAGGAGATGAGTCAGATATGAAAATCTCACCTTTTCCCAGACAATGTTATTACACTGAGGAAAAGGAAATGAGAAAGACTGGTTTTGTCTGGCAAAGGAGCAGGCCTGGAATGAGCAGTGCTCGTTGCAGAGCCTGGTGCTGTTGGAAGGAGCAGCTCCTGTGAGTGAGCAAATCGATCCCACCTTTTCCCATCTGTCCCTGCCACGTTTGGGAGCCCAGGCACTGGGCAGGCTTTGCTGCACTTCCCAGGAAAGGAATGGAACGTCTCTGGCTCTGTCTGGAAACAAGGTTGGAGCCCAAGGGAATGTGGCGCTGGGATAGAGGAGGGGCATGGAAAAATCTTGGATTTGAGCTGTATTGAGTCTTGTACACTCGGAGAAACCAACAATGGTCCTGGCTGGAATCCTGACACTCAGGGCAGTGCTGCTGTCACTTAAAATCTGCTGGTTTTAGGAAAGACCATTTTGGGGTTTTGGGGATAACTCCCAAAGGGAGATAAATACCTTGAGAGACACAAAACTATTAATCCCACTGACTTGAAGCGGTATTTTGAAGTGGTATTTTTTTCCGAATTCTCTTTGGAGATGCCTGGAAGAAAAATGCTTTGTTTTAACAAATTGAGCTGTGCTGATAATTCCTGTATCCAAACCAGTATTCCTGGTTTGGCTGTAGCAGCATCCATAAAGTTCTGCTGGGGTTAGTGCAGTACAAGCAGACCGATCCATGGGAATCCAGGCAGATAAGTCATTCCAGCCGTGCCCTGGATAATTCCATCTTGGAACAGTGAACAAACCCTCTCCTTTGCGTAGCTTGAATTATTTTGGATTGGGCACAGTTGTTCTCCAGCTGCTCCAGAACTGGGCTGGAATCCTGTGATTCCAGTAAAACTCACAGGGACTCTCCAGCAGGTTTACCTGCTGTTCCCTCAGACATTTATCTTTCTCCGTGGCTTTCCAGAAGGAGCACAAATCCCAGTGAGAGGAACATTCCGTCCTTTCCCATTTTCTCTGACCACGTTGCCTTTCTGCCCATAGCCAGACGAGCTGACCAACGCCTTGGAGATCAGCAACATTGTCTTCACCAGCATGTTTGCCCTGGAGATGCTCCTGAAGCTCCTGGCCTTTGGAATCTTTGGCTACATCAAGAACCCCTACAACATCTTCGACGGGATCATCGTGGTCATCAGGTCACTGTTGGTCCTTTCCCCACTGTGGCTGTTCCGCTGAGGGCTCAGACAGGTTGGGGAGCGGGATGGGGATCAGGGATGACGTTCCACGTGTTAATCCAGGGTTGGGATGTGCTGTAGTTGTGTTGGCTTTTTGGAATCCTGTCCTTGGGAGGGCCGTCCAAAGTAAATGGACCTGGCAGCTGGAGAGCAAAGTCTATTTATGCCACACATCTGGCACTGAGGTGGATTTTCCACTGAAGTGCAGCATGGCTGGTCCTGGGAAAGGAGTTCTGTGAGTCCTGACCCACCAGCGTGTCCTCCCTCTCCCAAATTATGCCAGCTTGGCTGGAATTGGGCGAGCAGGAGGGGAAGGGAGGGCCCTGTTCTGCTGTGCTCTCCAGGGGACACTGTCCCAGCCTAAACTGGGGGTGCCACAGCACGGGAGCCACACCCCTGTGCTGGGATCCTTTCTGATCAGCCCTCAGTCAATAATTTGGGACAAAGAATTCCAGGGACACAGAGATGTAAACCTGGAGAGCGCCCTTGGCACATCCCTTTGATTCAGACAAGGGAGGAGCAGTCAGGGTTCAGAACAAAGGTCGTGGTGTGGCCTGATTGAACCAAACCCCCCCAAAAACATCCCTCAGGATGTTCTAAAGGGAGATAAACACCTCAAGAGACACAAAGCTATTGATCCCACTGACTTCAGGTGGTATTTGTTTCCCTAATTCTCTGAAGAAGAAAAGCGCTTGGAAGAAAAGCGCTTTGTTTTAATGAATAGAGCAGTGCTGATATTCCTGCGTCACAGGAATGGATATTCCTGGGGCAAAACTGTGATCCACCTTATTGTGGTGGTGCAGCCTAGCAGGAGACACGGAAAATCCCAGAAAAAAGGGAATTAAGGCGGGAATTTAAACCAAAACCAGCCGTGAAGGAGATAAGTTGTGCCACGAGGGGCGCGACCGCACAGCTGGGGAGCGAAGGTGCTTTTCCAGAAGCAGGAGAGGAGCGGGCAAAGGGGCGATTCCCGGAGGGAAGCAGCTCCCGCGGAGCAGAGCCGGTCCTAGCGGGTTGTCCCCGTGTCCCCGCAGTGTCTGGGAGATCATCGGGCAGTCGGACGGGGGCCTGTCCGTGCTCCGCACGTTCCGGCTGCTCCGCGTGCTGAAGCTGGTGCGGTTCATGCCCGCCCTGCGCCGCCAGCTCGTGGTGCTCATGAAGACCATGGACAACGTGGCCACCTTCTGCATGCTGCTCATGCTCTTCATCTTCATCTTCAGGTACTTCCTCGCCCGGCAGCTCTTCCTCGAGGCGTTGTTCCGCTGGAGGGATGTGCGGGTGGGGACGGGGACGCGCCGCCTGCGCGGGGGACGTGCCCACAACGGGATGTTTACCCCTTTCTAGCCTGTTTTTCGTGGAATGCCATCATTCCGGAGGTGAATGAGGGACACAAACGGGCAGTAATTGCCCCTCAGAAGATCCTGGGCTGTGCCTGTCACTGACTGGACCCTACCAGTGTTAGATTTGGGATGGAAGTTGTGCAGATTCCAAGATTTCTGTCTGCTTGACCCTCTAATGGCCCTCAGGGTCCTTTGCTTGGAGCTTGGCAGAGTGGTTTGTCATTTTTCCAGACAAAGGAAATCCTGGATTTGCCTTCAGTGCAGACAACTGGAACGAAATGTGAGGCAGGAGAACCAAATTGCGGGGTCAGAAAAACACTGGGAGTGGAAAAGTATCCATAAAACCCCTGCAATCCTCCCTGCAGCCACGTTTCACCCACGTGTTTCTCCCATCTCCCTCTTTCCCCACTCCAGCATCCTTGGCATGCACCTTTTTGGATGCAAGTTCAGCCTGAAAACCGACACGGGAGACACAGTTCCAGACAGGAAGAATTTTGATTCCTTACTCTGGGCCATCGTGACCGTGTTCCAGGTAAGCTCCGGGTCCTCAGGGACGTTTTAAGGGGGAACACGAGGAGTTTTTGTTGCACAAAAGTCGAACTTGGAGTGAAGCAGCACTGTAGAGTTATTAGGGCAGAGATGGTGTTTTGGGGTCTAAAAGCCCTGATGGAGAAGAAATCGACTCAAAATCAGCACGGTCCATATCTCTTATCAGTGAAAGGAGAGTCTTAGGAGGGAATCATCCTTATTTTCCTCTCTGCTGCCCATCCTGCTCCTGCTCTGCAGATCTGTCTCTTTCACTGCCCCCAAAAGGCCCTTTTTGCAAACCATTCTGTGTAACTGGGAGTGACAAATCCCCTCACAAATCAGAGCTGGAGGTGCTGGGAAAGCCTTGATATAAAGAGTTGTGTTTCCTCTGCAGCCAGGTTCTAGTTTGTGCCTGAAATTCCTGGCAGGTCCCCCAGCAGAGGAACCAGCTGCTATTTCGAGGGTATTTTAAACATAAAGGTTAGACTTTTGTGTTTCGAAGCTCAGGCTTTAGAATCTGAGTGCAACAAGTGGAAATAAAGTTTGTAAAGGCAGAGTAGGGGCTCAGCCCAGCGTCACTCAGAAATCCAGAGCCTTCACTGTGGAGATAAATTCTTACGAAGGAACAAGGACAAATCAGCCCCAGCCTCAGAGGTTCCCATTTTTCCCTTCCCAACACACAGACTGCTGCATTTCTCCTACCAATCCCTTGGGAAATGCAGCTGGCACGGAGCATGAGGGCTCAGTCCTGTGTCCCAGGAAGGTTATTGAGCAGCATGACTCAGTGCAGCACTGCTGTCCCCAAAGCCACCTTGGTTCAGGGGCTTGGAGGCCATTTTTGCTGCAAGAATTAATGTGGAACATGAGCCTGTCATCCGTTTTTTCTAAGGCCTCCAGGATTTTTGAGCTCCAGGGAAGCCGGAGAGTGGAAATCCCTGAGGAAGATCCCTCAGAGCAAGGCTTGGCAGTGATGGGGTTTTTTTTTTTCAGTGTTTTTACCTAAAGGAAAGCACTTTGCTTTCCTGAGTTTCTGGAGCCACCCAATGTCATTTATCTCATTAAATATCCTGTCCCTTACCCTTCCCTTCAGCTCCAGTTGCCTTCTAAAGAGCAGCCTGAAAGGAGACAAGATCTGTGGCCTCAGGTCTGTTATCTGCTGATGGTTATCAGAGGAGGCAACACCTCCACAAAATGATGGGATTAGGACAGTGCATCCTTCAGGTTTGGATATCTGGGATCTGAACCAGCCCTCTCCGGGCAGGGGAGTGCCAGACCTTCCCACAGGGAGGGGAGGCTTGGCCAGGAGAGGTGCAAAGACCTAAATAAGGGACATTTCTGCAATGTGATTTCAAATCACATGCAAAGACCTAAATAAAGGCAATTTCTGCTGCCTCATCTCATGAGACCTGCGAGTGGTTTCGCTCGGGAAAGGTCAGAAGGAGAGGGAAAATGGCAGGATTTGCTGTGCACAGAGCAGTGGCGTCACTGAGGCTCTTGCCCTTCCCTTTCCCCGCAGATCCTCACGCAGGAGGACTGGAACGTGGTGCTGTACAACGGGATGGCCTCCACCTCCTCGTGGGCCGCCCTCTACTTCGTGGCCCTGATGACCTTTGGCAATTACGTGCTCTTCAACCTGCTGGTGGCCATCCTGGTGGAAGGGTTCCAGGCAGAGGTGAGAGATCCAGGCAGAGGGAGGGGCAGAGAACCGACACACACGTGTGGGGATGAGCCATGTCAGGGAAAAAAACATCCACCCGTGCAGTCAGCCCGAAATGTGAACTTAAGGGGTGCTGATGATCTGTGCTGGGCACGTGAAGCTCTTCTGAATCAATATTTGCAGCCCTAAATTTAAATTTAAGGAGTGTAAGTGAGCTGGGCTGGGCACGTGAAGCTCTTCTGAATCAATCTTTGTAGTTAAAGCCCACTGGATGTGGAATGGGAATTGGGGGACGAGGACTTTGATCTTCTACACGGCCTGCTGTGTGATCTAGAAGGAATAATTTAGGATTAATCTAAATCTCACCAAATCTCCCATATATCCCGTGGTTTGTGTTTCTTTATGGTAGAACTCAGGCTTTCAATATATTTTAAAGTTTTACTAAAGCCCAAAAGGATTAAATCAACTGGCTTCCCTTGATAAGGGATGGTTACTTTGTCCTAAAAGGAAATCAGGGCTGCTAAGCAGGACGTTGCCCTCATGAAGCCACCTGTGTGGTGGAAGTGCTCACAATGGGATATTTACCCCTTCCCAGCCTGTTTTTCATGGAATACCATCATTCCAGAGGTGAATGAAGGACCACGTGCCACACGTGACTGCATATTCTGTGATTCCACATGTTCCAGCCAGTCCTAGTCCTGAGGACCAGGCAGGAGGAGACCTGGCTCTGAGTCCAGGCCTTTCCTTGGAACTCTGTCCCTTCTGGGATGTTTAAGGCCACGAGCACAGCTGTTCAAAAGCTGTTTCCAGGTTCCTAACGTGAAATTCTCAGGTATTTAGGATGATGCTCTAAGGCAGAAGTTTTCTCTGCTTCAGCAGCCTGGCTGCCCGCAGGGAGCTTTGCAGAGAACAGATCCCGTTCCTCCCCTGCCCTCTGGGAGGCTGAACCTCCTGCTGATGTGCAGCCAGAGCTGGGCAGAACTCTCTGAGTTCTCTCTCTGATTGCCCCTCCAGACAAATGGCTGTGGTTTCCCTGCTCAGCCCTAATGGCTCCTTTCAGAGCTGTTACGGACCAGGATTTAAATGTGTGTAAGCTCTGCTTTTCCAAGCCTGGCTCATTCACCCCACGCTGCCTCCCCCAAAGGCCAGCAACCACAGGCATGACATTTGCAGGGCACATTTTGCTCTCCACTCCCATTTATTATCAAACCTGACATCAGGCCTGTGGGCTCGGCACTCGTCTCAGGGAGAGGAATTACAGAAAACCCTTCTCAGGGCTGCGTTTCAGCTGCCAGGGCTCCTCTCAAGCCTTGCACTGAGAAATCATGGAATCCTGGAGTGGTTTGGGTTGGAAGGGACTTTGAAACCCTGGTTCCAACCCCCTGCCACGGGCAGGGAACCTTCTGCCGGACCAGGCTACTCCGGTTGCAAACCAAAGAAGAATTCTTTGAAAATGGAGCTGGGTTTTCTTTTGTCATCCCTGGTTCTGTTGCTACATTGGGAATGTGGCAGAATTCTTGTTTTGACCTCCTTGAGTTTGCCCTCTGACAGGGGGTGTTCTGAGCAGTCACAGGAGTCTCTGAGGAGAATTTCTCCTCCATTTGCTCAGGTGTTTCTTTTATTTATCTGGGGAGGGACTCCTGGGAGATTTGTGCAGCAGAGAGCTGCTCTCGAGTCACAACCATCAGCAGGGTTTCAGCAAGGACACTAAAAATTGTCCTGTGAACCACAGCACAGGTTCTCAGCCTGATCCCAGGTCCTGCTCTGCCTCTGGAGCAAGTTTTCCAGGAGTTTTCCTGGAAGAGAACAGACTTAAATGGCCACAAACCCATTTTTAGTACATTTGTGCTTAGCACGAGTAGCCAGACTTCAAACAGGGCCATAATTGCATATTTGTGCTTACACCATTCCCATGTCACTTTGAAATCTCCCCTGGAGCTGCTCTGGGAGAGCAGACAAACCTTCCAAAATTGTGCAAATCTTTCATCCACTCTGCACTGGTGGTTCTGCTCTGAAACAGAGAAGATGAATCAGGGAGCTCGAGCCTTTCAGTCATCCTGGCTGCAGCGCTCTGCAATAAATCACAGACAAAATGAAGTTCACTGCCACTTCAGCACCGTGTCTCTGGAAGCCGTGGGGATTTGTTCAGGCACCAGGAAAGGAACCATGCTCCTTTTTCTGGGATCAGCTCTTTAATCCAGCCATTTGCTATCAATTTGCACAGATTTCTGCAGTCCTGAGGAATCCAGCCAGAGTCCTGCTGACATTCTGCTGGAATCCCTCCCCCTGCAAGGAGACCCTGAGGACGGCTCCTCTGTCCCAGGCTGATCATTTTTGGTGGTAGATATGTACAAAAGGGAAAATGAGCTGCACTTCCAGGAGGAAAGGCAGGGTGAGGGTGGCTGTTCCCTGTCCTGAGATGGTGCAGGCCTACCAGGCAAACTGGCCTCATTCCCTCTGCCTCAGGTTGCCAAGAGATTTCCCAAAACAATCTGTTCCCAGCCAGCACGGAGGAAGCAAATCAGGGTTTCCAGATCTAAGTCAAACTTAAAGTGCTGTCAAATTACAGACTTAAAACCCTCTGACATCCTTTGACATCAAACCCGAAGTGCTTTCAGCTGGGATCACAGAGAGTGCAAACAAGGAACCCCACCATGCCAGGTTTTTCAGTCATTCCTGCAATTCCAGCTGCTCTGGGATGTTTTCCCCTGGGATTTGCTGTTCCAGGAGGCTGGAGCAGTGTAGGAAGCACAGCGACATGGCAGGGACGTGATGACAACCACAGCATCATCCTGTCTGTCCCAGTTCCCAAATGAGTGAAAACAAGGAAGAGGGACTTGCCTGGGATCATTCCAGAGGGAATTTGGCTTCAACCAACCACGGGGAGCAGAGGCAGCTCTGAGCTGCTGAGGAACCCGTATTAATTGGGTCTGTTAATTACCCCCCTCCTCTCTGCAGGGAGATGCCAACAGGTCAGACACAGATGAGGACAAGACATCTGCCAACTTCGAGGATGAGTTTGAGAAGCTGAAGGACTTCCGAGCAACAGGTGGGCTTTTGTCTCTGCATTTTCCTGGGGATCTGGGAGCTGCAACTCTGCTTCCACATCTTCCCACAGAAAGTGGGAGAATCCGGTTTATCTGGCAATTAATCTGATAGCTAAGTCACCAGAGCAGCTCTGCAAAGTGTAGGGGAAGCTAAATGAGCACTGATATTTCCTTTAGACAGATGTTTTTCTAATTTAAACTTCCCCAAGAAATTTTTAGCTGCGTCTCATCCTTCCTCCTGCACCATTACCACAGAGTGCTTTGCTGACAGCAATGTTCTCACCCCACTTCTCGGCAGCTTTTCCAATCAATCATGTTCTCATCTGTTCCTTTTGGTTTCCCACACAAAATGCATTTGGGTGAGGTTTGATGGATGGAAAATGTTGCTGCTCATTTGTGTTCCAGGAGGGCCTGGCAATCGATTCGAGGGAAGGCCCACACTGTGCTGGTGTACGGAAAACATGGAATTGTAGGTGACAGCCTTCACTTTGCAGCCAGAGGGGTGACGAGAAGGGGTCACACATTTTAACAGTGAATGATGGTAAACAGGAGCCACTTCAGCTCCTGCTTCCTTTGATTCCCAGCTTGGGCTCTGTCAGGATCCCTCCAAATGCTTCTAAACCAGGATTTGTTTCAGCCAAGGGGACGTTGATTGTGGGGAGAGGATGGAATTCAGCTGAGGAAGGGGCAGGATCATTTGTCGGGGAAGCTGAGGCAGAGCTGGATCACAAGGAGGTGATGGAGCTGCTCAGTCTGGAGATGAAGCAGCAAATCCCCAACACCAAGTGATCAAATGTCCCTTGCAAATGGTGGGGAAGGAGCCCACAGCACCAAATCTGCACCAGCTTCAAATGGTGAGAGATTTCTGGGGGGAATAGATATTGTCACCTGTGCTCAGGTGACACAGAAATAGAAAACAGGGCCGAAGGTGCTGTCAGGCCAAGCCCAGGGGTGACCGTGTGTCCCCGTGAGCCTCAGAGGGGCCAGCTGGTGACTTGACAGCAAAAAGGTTTTAACAGTTCCTGTGCAAAGCTCTTGGTGTGTAACACACCCAGGGGCAGGAGGGACGTGTATGGCAGATTAGCGAATTTTAGCTGGAATTTCCGGCCTCAAGGTGAATGACAGTGTTCCCATGGACTTCTGGGGTGCAGATCAGGGATTTGTGCACAAAGCAGCAGCCGAACAGATCCAGTTAAAGCAATTTGTATTGCAAGAGCCCCCAGTGGAACAAACAGAGCAGGGGTAAGGCTTGGATTTCTCCCTGCAGACCCAAACTGCTTCCCTGCTGATCCTTCCCCCTCCTAAGGCTGATTCTGAAATATCAGTTGATTGCTGACATGCAGCCAGGATCCACTCAGCCCAGTAAAAGAGGAGTTAGCTCAGCTCTGGTCTGGGGTTTGACACCAGCCTTGGGTTCTGTTACAGGACTCCACAGGGCTGGGGGTGTCAGGTCTGGTTTGCTTCAGTGGCAATATTGGGTTTTGCAGCCTGTTCTTGCCGTACAGCTAAAATAGTGGATTTTTGGGATTGCCACAGTGCTGTGCCATTTCTGTGTTGTGGGTGGGGGTGTAAAAGCAGCTTCCATTTCCTGTCCTCAGTGTTTGCCGGGTGCCTTCCCCATGAGGGAACTTCAGGCATATCCCAAAGTCATAAAAATCCCTGTGCAGCTGTGCGTGACACGGACAAGAGGTGAACTTCCTTGGTGGAATTCAGCCTGGAAATTCTCTGCCAGCCCCAAAACTGTAATTCCACTCTCTAAATCCCAAGGAACAGGGAGCAAAACTTCCTGGAAGTGCTGAAGGCTCCAAGGGGCTTGGAGCAACCTGATCTAGTGGGTGGCATCCCTGCCCGTGGAAGGGGACTTGGAATGAGGAGATGGGAGGAGATGGGATGAGATGGGATGAGATGGGATGAGATGATCTTCAAGGTCCCTTCCATGCCAAGCCATTCTGTAATTCCACGATTCCTCTGGAGGGCACTGAGTTCCCAAAGGCCTCCTAAGAGGTTGTGATGTTCACCCGCTGCCTTTCAACGCAGTGGGGGGGGATCCTACTGCCCACAACTCCATTTGACAGAGCTCCCAGAGGTCCCCAGCAGCAGTGTCCCCTGACGTGCTGTGCTCTGTCCCCTCCTGTGCAGAGATGAAGATGTACTCCCTGGCCGTCACCCCCAACGGGCACCTGGAGGGCAGGGGGGCCATGCCCCCGCCCATCATCATGCGCACGGCGGCCACCCCGATGCCCACCCCAAAGTGCTCCCCACACCTGGACTCCCTGCACGCCTTCGGGGACTCAAGGAGAGGCAGCAACGCCTCGCTGGAGCCCACAGGCTACGACCAGAAGTCCTTGGTAGGTTCTTGCGGCCATCAAGTCCCCGTCAGTGACACAGAGCACGGGGTAACGGGTCTTTGTTTCCAGGTCATGGGATGTTCTGGGGTGGAAGGGAGCCACAAGGATCCAGGGAACGGCCCTTACAGGGACTGATCCCACCAGTTTGGTGTTACCAGCACCAACTGAGCTCAGTGCAGGGTCATGTGAGACATTTGTGACAGACGTTGCTGGAAAATAAAAAGGAGGGTGATGGAGGTGGGAAATGAGTGGGAAGGCGGGAGGAGAACAGAGTCGGGGTGTGCAGTGCTGGGGCAGGGCAGTGACAGCAGAACAGCCAAGGACGGTGAGTGTGAAAAGGGAAAACAGGGATGCACCGGGACTCAGCATTTTCCTGCCTGGTGCCTCGCTGGGAGCCCTTCCCAAAGCATCTCCCGGGACAGACATAACCCTAGAGAAGGCATAACTTCATGCAGTGACACCACCGACCCCCTCAGAGGAGGAGCAGGAATCTTTTCCCACCACACTGGCCATATGGGATGTCTTGGAGAAGCTGTCAGGTGTTCCTGTGAGAATGGGACCTGTTTCCCCCCTGGTGTTTTAGGGTTGTGTCTTGAATTTACGCTGTGTCAGGGGGATGAAGCATTTTCCCTTGAGCTCTGGTTATGGTCCAGCAGCCCAGTTGGAGGGAAATCGAGGGAACAAGGGATGAGCTGCTGGATTGCACCAGGATCTGGCTGGAGCTGCTGCTCTGGCAGCTGTGACTGCAGCAGGGGGGCGGGAGGGCAGCTCTGTGCAAACAGGCAGCAGAAGCACCAGGCAAAGTGGATTTCATCCGTCCCACTCCCCCGCTCCAGAGCTGCGGGATCATGTTCAAATCAAGGCAGCAGACCGTGAAGGCTCCTCACGCCGAGGCACAGCCACCATCCCCTTTGCTAAGCTGCTTAGTCAACCTAATGCCTTTGAAAAGAAAACAGAGATGACTGCTGTTTGCCTTGGGCTTTCATGGGATTGTGAGCTGCTGGAGACGGATGTTCATCCTTCCAAGCCTTTCCCAGGGAGCACGGCAGTGCCACCAGCCCAAGGCAGATGAAGCAGTCAGGGGAGAGCTGGCTGGCACTGAGGAGGAGGAGGAGGAAGGCAGTTTGCCTTGATTTGTGCTGGGAGGAAGCCACGGAGGGAAAAGGGAGTTTTCCTCCTGGCTTTTCTGCACTGACCTTAAGCTCCCTGGTCCTGGGAATTACCTGGTACCTGCCCAAGTGCGCGGACACGCGCTGAAATTTGTGTAGGAGAAACATTCACTCCACGTCCTCACCCAGCAAATGGAGGGAAAGTAACGGAAATAGGGGCACAATTCCCACCAGGCACTTGGGTGACTTAGGTTCCCTTTGGAAGGCAGGGAAGTTGTCAGCTGAAACCACTTGAAAGTGAGGAAAGAAAACATCAGTTCAGCAAAATGCCACTTATTGGTGTCTTCGGGTTCATTTTTTATGGAGAGTGGATGTTGCCAGGACAGAGGGTTGGTGGCTGTGCTCCAGGGGTGCTCCAGGAGCACCTTCAGCACGGCCTTGGCCGGCTGCTCCCATCTCAAGGCTGGAATCGGAGCGGTGCAAAAACCGGGAAGGGGAGGACACGGCTTTCACCACTCCGGGTAAAATGCCCCAATCCTTTGGCTTCCTCCTGCAAACCTCCCCTCCCACGTCTGCTTCTCTCCCAGTCCAGCCTTCGCAGCTCCCCCTGCGCCAACTGGGGCACCAGCAGCAACTGGGGCAGCCGCCGCTCGAGCTGGAACAGCCTGGGCAGGGCCCCGAGCCTCAAGAAGAAGAACCAGTCGGGAGAACGGGAGTCCCTGCTGTCCGGAGAGGGAAAAGGCAGCACGGACGACGACTCGGATGACGCCAAGTCCAGCACGCTCAGCCGGCCCTCGCTGCCCCGCCGGGCGGAATCCCTGGATTACCGCGGCTCCCTGGAGCTGCCCGAGCTGCTGCGGGTGCCCTCCGTGCGCCAGCTCGGCCTCGGCCCCGTGGCCCTGCTGCCCGCCGAGTTCCACGACTGCAACGGCAAGATGGGCCACGGCCCCGGAGAGTTCTTCCTGAGGGTGGACGGCCACAAGGAGGACGCCCTGGACTACGAGGATGACATGGAGGATGTGAGTCCTGCGGGAGTTGGGTGCTCGTGTTTTAAGTGGCTTTTCCATTCCTGGGAAGGATGGTTGAAAATCCGGCGTGGAAATGTGTTATCTCCTCAAGGCTAGGGTTGGGGATGGCGATCCTGAGCCAAGGGATGGGCCTTTACTTCCTGAAAGATCCCTTTTTTAAGAGATCTTTTTTGGGCTGTGACATTGCAGTGGTGTCCCATGAGGTTAAACTTCATTTTTTCCCAAAATGCCTAATTTTTGGGCTGATTGGAATTGTCCCACTGGCCCAGGATGCCTCCAAAAATGAGCTGCAAGACGCAATAGGTGAATGGCTTTACTCACAGGAGCTGTTTGGTGTCATGAAAGCTTGAAAGCCTAAAAAGAAATGTTTTCCACTTAACTTTTTGGTTGTTTGAGGCCTTTTTGGGTTTAAAACAACTCTGTATCTCAGAATTACTTGGGCCTAGAAGTCTTGCTTTGTCATGTCCATGTCTCCCCTTTTTCCACCCCTTTTCTCCTTATTTTCTTGGACAAATGTGACAATGGCCACCACAGCTCTGTCCCAAAGGCTGTGACTGCCCACAGACCCAATGAAAAGCCATTTACTGCCCCCCTCCTTCCACAAAAACACTGTGAAAGTTGAAGAGGCAGGAAAATAAAAGAGGAAGAAAAGGTGTTTCTTCTTTTTTACCCAGAGTTATTGCTACCGGATCCGCAAAGCCCTGGAGCCCTACAAACCCCGGTGGTGCAAGACTCACGAGGACTGGTCCCTCTACGTGTTTTCCCCACAGAACAGGTAAGAAATTCCAGTGAAATCCCAGCCCAGGAGGTGTTTGAGGTGATGGAATACTGCATTCCTAGAGAGCCTCCCCTTGGGAAAAATCCTTCAGAGTTTTAGAAGTCCAGTTCCTGATTTTGAGGTAACATTTTCCGTTCGGTGTGGGCAGAACTGGGTGGTTCACTCCATTGCTGTCAGTGGTTTAGCCAGCATTATTAGTAATTAATAATTAATGATAATCATGGCCAAAGCTTGGGGAGATGCTGCCTCACCACCTGGGCTGGTGCTGGTGGCACAGCTGCAGAGGGTTTTGGGGAGGAGCCTATTCCTGAGCCAAACTTCTGAAGGGTCTGTTTGTCCCTCCTTGCTGCAGGTTCCGAGCGATGTGCCAGAAGGTCATTGCCCACAAAATGTTCGACCACGTGGTGCTGGTCTTTATCTTCCTCAACTGCATCACCATAGCTCTGGAGAGACCAGACATCGACCCCCTGAGCACGGTGAGAGGCATTTCCTTCCTCCATCCACCATCCAGGTCTTCATCTCCTCAGGACCAGACCCTGCAAGATAAATGTTGGGTTTCTAACTTGCCTCTCTTCCTTGTTCTGTGTTTTCCAGGAAAGGATATTCCTGAGTGTCTCTAATTACATCTTCACTGCCATCTTCGTGGCCGAAATGATGGTTAAGGTAATTAGAGCTCCATCCCATGGCCCAGAGCAAATTGTGGCAAAGACCAGCTCGTGCCAGAGTTATGATCTGGGTGAAGATTTCAATGTCTCCCTTCTCCTGGCTGCAGGTGGTGGCCCTTGGTTTTTTCTCTGGGGAGAACACCTACCTGCAGAGCAGCTGGAACGTCCTGGATGGAGTCCTGGTCTTTGTATCCATCATTGACATCATTGTGTCCATGGCATCAGCCGGAGGAGCCAAAATCCTGGGAGTCCTTCGTGTGTTGAGGCTTCTGCGGACCCTGAGACCTCTCCGGTACGTGCTGCTAAATCAGAGAGTTTGGGAAATGCACAAGGTCTTGCCTAATAACACGAAAAACTGAAATTCGGCATGGGTAGGAGCATCTTCGGGGAGCTCTAAACTCAGCGAGAAACTGTTTGAAAACAGTGAAATTAATTCCAATTCATCTTCTCCAGCTTGGATGCGAGCGGCTGGAGTTTGCAGTGAGTGCAGTCAGAGCCTCCTCCACACTGCGTTATCAGCCCTTTCCAAATCACTCCGGCTCCTTCCTCAGCTGCACAACCTCCCAGGCATTCCCCAGCACAGAGAGATTTGCAGTTGAACAGGTGCTGATGAGGATTTGATAAGCTCCAGCATCCTTCCCTGCTCTCCCGAGCCTGCCAGACTTCCCTGCAAAGCAGCTCCTCCCTCAGCGAGGCAGAGGAGGGCAGAGCTTCGGTATTTGGGAACAGGAGTAAAGATCATTTGTGGTTTGGTTATGATTATGCAATAACAAAGGGTGAGAATGCTTGGGGGGGGATTTGTATCAGCTCCTGTTGTGGTTTCATCCTGCTTGGCAAGAACCAGGAGCCTTTTTTTACTGAAATTTCAGGGGAATGAGAGAGTCACCTCCAAAAACCTGTGAACTTTCTGGGACAAAGCCATGCTTGTGGGAGTGATAGGAAGAGGGAATCTTTTAGACCTCAAAAACAGCAGTTCTTTGTGCTCTGTGTCACCTTAGTGACAAGTCAAGCAGTGTTTCTGCCTCCTCTCTGTTCTGCTGGTGGCATCAGGGTCCCCAGGACACCCTGGACAAGTGACCCTGTGTGACCCACGTAAGTGGGAACAGAATTGAGGGCACAGGCAGTTCATCAGGAAAGGGAAGGGGGAAAGAGGGAATTGGTCTTTGAGAATAACTAGGCCAGATCCTATGAATAGAAAGGAATTCATCACCTCTCACCACGGCACAGGATGACTCCAGGGACCATTCCTAACACTTTGGAGGTGCAGTTCAGTCTCCACATGATTTCTCTCAAACAAGACCCTGTGGAAATGCTGCAGCACAAAACTCTTTTCTCTGGGATTGGCAGGCACAAAGCATCATTATCTGTGTGAGCTGCAGCTCCCTGCAAGGACTCACCCTCTACAGGACCCTCCTAGAAACAGCTTTGATGTTCTCCAGGCAAAACTCCCACCTCACCCTTCCCAGGAAAGCTTGGCTTGGGCTGGTTCCACTCACACATCCCAGGGGAGAGCAGTGCATTCCCCAGGCTCTCCCCCAGGAAAGCAACGCTCCTGTTCCTCATAACACCCAAAACCTGCCTCAGAGCACACCAGGAAGCTGCTTCCCAATGGGATTGACCCTTTGGCTGTGGAGCTGTTGATCACAGGCTCCTGTTAGCTACGAGCCAGTTCAGGAACTAATTAGGAAAGAAATTGGAATTACTCTGTTTGGAAAGTCGTCATGGCCACTGCTGCAGGAGGAGCACCAGACGTGCTCTCCAGTCCTGCTGGGAAGCTGTTCACGTGTTGGGAGAGGAGGGAGGGTCCTGCCTGTGTCCCTGGGCTGGGATCAGAGCCCTTGCAGGGATCACCCCCCTGGACTGAGGTACAAACACCCCACAAGTGGGAACTCTGTGATATCCTGCCCGTAGGGAGTCTCCCCTCCTCACTCTGCCCAGCTGTCACTCTTTGAATTCCGCCTGACGTGACTGGGAACGTTCTGGTTGTCTGAAGAAGTCCCTGATTGTCTCTGAGCGCTGCCTGCAGGTAGAGGAGGGTTGTGCCAGCTTCAGAGAGCAGAGGAGAAGCAGCTGGGTGATAACAGGACGATTAAAAGCTTCGTTGTCTTGTCATTTTTTTTCCAGAGTCATCAGCAGAGCCCCAGGTCTGAAGCTGGTGGTGGAAACTTTGATCTCCTCCTTGAGGCCTATTGGGAATATTGTTCTCATCTGCTGTGCTTTCTTCATCATCTTTGGGATTTTAGGTGTCCAGGTAGAGTATTTCCCTCCCCACAGCTGGCTCTAAGCGACTGCTGCAAAAGAGAAGCTGCTTCTCTCACCTGCTGGGGTTGAGGTGGAAATAATGAGCTGAAATGCCTCCAAAGGAAGATTTCAGCTGGGGAAGAAGAGCCAGGCTTTAGGAGAAATGATCCAGGGTGGGGTTGCTCCCTGCTCCCAGCAAGGATCTCAGGATTAGGAGAACAGGCAGACCTCCCTGATGAACTCCTCTAAAGGAATGAAAGATAAATCAGACTTTTCAAAGCTGCTTGGGTTTTTGTTCATTTTTTTTTTTAAATTTGTGTTTTCAAATGCAGCTTTTTAAAGGCAAGTTCTACTACTGTGATGGCCCTGACATCAAAAACATCACCACGAAGGCCGACTGCACCAACGCTCACTACAAATGGGTCCGGAGGAAGTACAACTTCGACAATTTGGGGCAGGTAAAGTCCTCCCTGCAGGGATTTTCTGTGCCAGCTTTTCATGGATGTTCACTTAAAACGTGTGGCTTCAGGAGGGCATGGAGCCTCCATCATAGGAAGTTTCCAAACTTGGTGTTGCAATTGTCTATCAATGGGTTGATATTTGCACTCGGTGATCTTAGAGGTCTTTTCCATCCTTGGCCATTCTATGACTTTATCTGGAAATCTCTGTCTTTGACCCTAAAGGAGTAAAAGTGGATCAGATGAACTCTTGATCTCTTGCTGAGGTTGTACAGTTCCTTGTTTTTAGGAGTGTTGTCCTAAAGCCACTGCTTTGGGATGCAATCCCTCAGCTGCCCCTTTTAGCCTCTTGATTTCTTCTTGTTCTGTTTTCAAATGAAGAAAATAAGGTGCTTTATTCTGGCTGAAAAGCAGGCCAGGCCATAGGAGGACTGAAAGGCAAGGCCAACCTCTTCTGTCTGTTTTCCAGGCCCTGATGTCCCTGTTTGTCCTCTCCTCCAAGGACGGCTGGGTGAACATCATGTACGATGGGCTGGACGCCGTGGGCATTGACCAACAGGTACCTGTCCTGCAGAGCCTGGCTCTGCTGCTCTCTCGAGCCTCAGGCCTGGGGGATCCGGGGTTTTTTGAGTCCCAGGAAGGAGCAGAGCTGTAGAACCTCCTTGAGGTCCCAATTACCCATTGAGCTGCCAAAGTTTTCCATTCCTTGGAGTTGCTTTTCCTGTGGCTGTAGTACAGGCAAGGTCTAATGGGGTTTTGAATTAGAATGAGGGTATTTGAGGATGGGAAAGCACCAGGAATGTTGTGCAAGAGGCGTTCAGTTTGTGTGTTATGTGGCATTTTCTGTGGGAAGTCGAGTCTCCCATGAGTAGGACCCACCCGGAGCCACAGTAACACTTTGGACTTAATTCCCCCCACTTCTGAAGATCTGGTAACAACTGAGAAACATTAACCAAGAGCCCACATCTGAAAACTTAAAAATCTGGAGCCTATCTCTAGCTGAAACGATCTTGCTGGTGGGATGATGCTCATCCACTGAGATTTATCTGAAGCTGTGTGAAATAAATGCCAAAATAATTAAATCCTGTAAGGCAATATCGGGTGGGTTTTACACCAAAAGTGAATTGTAGTCAGTGAGAAGGTGAATGAGAGGAAAATGCTTTGGGAAAAAATCTCCTCCCAGTCCTCTCCTCCTCCCCATGCAACTCATTGCTCCAGAGCGCCCAAAAACCTGACTTAACCACCTTGTCTGTGCCGCTTCTCCCTCGTTGTTACCTCCCCCAGCCCATCCAGAACCACAACCCTTGGATGCTGCTCTACTTCATCTCCTTCCTGCTCATCGTCAGCTTCTTCGTGCTCAACATGTTCGTGGGGGTGGTGGTGGAGAACTTCCACAAGTGCCGGCAGCACCAGGAGGCGGAGGAGGCGCGGCGCCGGGAGGAGAAGCGGCTCCGCCGCCTGGAGAAAAAGCGCAGGAGTAAGGAGATGTACCTGTCTGGTCGGTAGAGTGCCTTACAAACCAAAATCTTTCTGAGCCCTGCCTGCTCCCAAAGCAAGATTTCCTTTTCCTTTTCCTTTTCCTTTGTTTTGGTTTTTTTTGGGGGGGTTTTTTTTGGTTTTTTTGTTGGGGTTCAGGAGGTTGTGTTGCTTCATTTCCTCTTTGGCGGTGCCTTAAGCCGCGGGCTGGCGGCACCCTGGGATTGTCCTGGGTGAGCTGGTGGGAAGCGGTACCTGTTCACCTGGCTGGGGAGAAAATCCTCCTCCAGCAGAGTCCTCTCTGCAAGGCCACAGTGTCCCCAGCACCGAGGGACACAGAGGGTGAGCAGCTTCAATGCTTCCCCTGTGCCTGGAGGCCACTCCGAGGCTCCCCCGTGCCTTAACGCATCGCCTGCATCTGAGGGTGGTGGTGGCGTTTGATCTGTGAGCTCTTTTCTTAGATAAAGCAGTGGTGATGCTGTTTGGGAGTCCTGGAGCATGGCCCCGCATGCCACAGACACTGCATGGGGGCATGGGCAGAGCCACGGCCTGGGGACAGCCAGGCAGCCCCGGGGTGGGGCTGGAGGGAATATTCCTCCCGGGGAGATGCTTGTCCCATTCCAGGCTGGAACTCACTCCTGGGACTCGTTTTGTCCTTGGAACACTGGCCAGGGGCAGGGCCATTAGGGTGTAACAAAAGGCCTTTAGCCAAGGTTTCCTTCTCTGTGGATCTAGCAGGGACCGTCAAACCCAAAAACCACCTGAGCCTGTGCTCCTTTCCTGCCCCAAACGCGTCCGTTCCCACCTCCCCCAGGTAGGCTGCACCTGGGACCAGCCGCCTTTAGCATCGAGTGGGTATTCCCAGGAAAACTGCCAGGAAAGCAGCCACAGCTTTCCCAGAAGCTTTAGCGAGCAGGGATAACCTGCCAGGCATTTTTGAGGAGTGAGGAAACCTGGCCTGGCCACTGAGATCAAAGCTGAGCTTAGTCAGGGGTAAGGCCGAGCTTTTTGGGCCCTGTTTGCTGAAGCAGTGCTGTGACTCTGCCTGGCTGTGTTATCTCCTGAAAGGACCCAATATTGTGACAAATTGTTGTCTCCCAAACATCAAGCCATGGATATCCATTTCCAGCTGGAAGAACAGCCCAGCTCCAGGGACACAGCAGGCACAGGCTTTGCTGGGAGAAACCCCATCCCATTCCCTGCATCCATCCAGGCCTGAGGCAGGAGCTGTGTCCCCCACAGCCCCTCTCCTGCTCCTCTGGCGCCCTTTGTTAGAGCCAGGGGACACCTCAGCACTAAATGGTGGCACTGTTGTCCCCATAGGGCCTTAATGACACCACAGGGAGAGCCAAGCCCTTCTGATTTCGGCCAGTTGCGAGTTCAGTGCCTGGCTTAAAATGAAATCCAGCTCAAGCAGACACTGACTCTCTCCAGAGATTTCGAAGAGTTCAAATGCAATTTCCTTCCCCTTTTCCCGTTTTGCTTTGGGAGTGTGAGGGTGGAAATCCTGAAGGCAGCATTTCCAGCACAGGGAAATCAGTCACAGGTTCCCCGGGGTCCTCCTTGTGCAGCTTCTACTCCAAAGTGCTGACCTAAAAGACATTCAGATAAACTCAAAGTCTATATGAAATTAAAAAAAATAAAGCAATTTAAAGCATCCTCAGAGAAAACAGGGGCACAGGTATGGAGGCACAGCTCAGCTCCTGATTAGGAAATAAATCTTATTAAAGCCTGGCTGTGACTCCACAGCTCAGACACCAGAAAAAGAGACAGTCCCTGTCAAAGTGATGGACACGGTGACATTGTCCCTCTTTATCCACCACCTCCAAGGAGCTATTTCAGACCAGCCATTGCACAGATGAGGGTTGTAACATTTCATGGAGAGCACGCAGGGAGGAGGACAGATTTCTGGAAGGGGATCAAGTCAATAGAGCAGCTGAGGAGTGAAACATTTGGCCATGTGCTGGGCTTCCAGAAGGTTCCCTGAAATTGTCTGGCTCTACCTGCAGGTACAGCTTGGCATCCAGACTGGAGTTGTTAGCAAGGTGAACCCGAATGTCTGATACACATTTGGGAAGATTGCAGTTTCCATTTTAAGGGATTCTTTTTTGTTTCGATTGGGAGGGGTTTGCACCCCCTGGGTGATTTCAAAGACAGTGGATTTGATGAAAAAACCGTGGCAGACTCAGAAAGATGTGAGCTGTGGCTGTGGGGGATGTGTGTGTGCTCGTGGAGCTGAGGGGTCTGCATGGTGACAGCAGCTGGCAGCTTCCTCTGCTTCCACGTGTCCCTTCCACCGCTTCCGTGTGTCCCAGCGCTCTGTGCCACCCCCGTGGAGCAGCAGGAGAGGGCCTGGTCAGCCCAGGGAGAGGAGTGAGGAATGTGGGAAGGCTGACAGAGATCCCCTGAACTCAGTCACAATTCCCAGCGTTGGAGAGACAAGGAGAGGAGCAAGAATTAGGCCACAAATGCACCCTCTGGGCTCGCTGTCTGCCTGGCACCTTGTCTGTGTGTCCTGTCCCTGTCTCCTGTCTGTGATGTCCCCTGGGGATTGAGGGCTGTGGGATCTGTCCCTGCCTGCACACACAGAAGTGCACCATGGAGCAGTGGCAGGCTGGGCTCGGGGCTGGGAATGGGATAAACCTCAGCTGGGTGGCACTGGGTACCAATCCCAGGCTGGATCCAGGATTTGGAGCCTGGCAGAGGGATTGCTCCATGGAGAACACAGCCCTGGGAATGGGTTAAACCTCAGCTGGGTGGCACTGGGTACCAATCCCAGGCTGGATCCAGGATTTGGAGCCTGGCAGAGGGATTGCTCCATGGAGAACACAGCCCTGCAGCAGGACCCAGCTCCTTCCCAGGTAGGATGGGGACTCATCACCTGCTTTGGGGGGATTTTTCAGCAGGAAGGTCCCTCTGAACCCAATTCTCTGCTGTCACCACCTCAGACCTTTCCAAAACATTTCCTCTTGCCCATCTGAGGGCCACTTTGCTGAAGGGATTGGCAGCAGGTTCACTCTGCTCAAGGAGAGCGGAGGGCAGGGGCTGAGGACACCGAGAAATGCATTTGATGTGGTTTTAAAGGCAGAACTGCTCAGTGAACTTTTTTACGTGAAGGGAAAAAAAAATTCAAGATAAACCAGAATATTTTTCCTGACGCAGTCGCTGCTCCATCCATTATATCCAAGTGTAATTTAACAATCCTGCTGCTCTCAGCCTTTTAATGAGCTTCTCAGAAGACACAGACTGAAAGCAGCCTTCCCAGACTGAAGGTTTTGATTAAAAACACGTGGATCAGCTTGATCTCCTCTGCCTTTGGGATCCAGGGCCAAATCCAGCCCTCCTGGATCTGCTGTGTCAGGTCAGCTCCGGACTTCAAAGGCTGCAGGGGGGGCTGGGTGACACTGGGGGCTGAAAGCAGAGCAGGAAAAGCTGGAAATCCCAGAATCCCAGCCCAGGGAAGGCTGTAGCTGGGAGCAGAGTGCCTTCCAGTGGTGTCCCTTCGGGAAGACCCCAAAAACTGAGAATTCAGAAATGCTTTTTCCTCATTTCCTCTCTACGAGATGAGAGTGGCCACAAATCTGTTCCTCTGAGGCTTTTCCCAACAGAGCTGGGAATTGTGGAAGGACGAGACCGTTTTAAGCCCCAGCAGAGGTGCCTTTCAAAGCAGTGACTGCAAACCCTTCTCTAGAGGGTGGCACACGGTGATATTTCAATTTAAGCATCCCCTCAGTGCCACAACCCTCTCTGTACTCACCAGAAACCTTTGAGCTGGAGCTCCCAATTTTGGGTGCTGTGTATCCCCGAGCGTTCAGAGTTTCCAAGCAGGGAATTATCCAACCCTGCTGCTTATTTTTCCAGGCAGCTGCAGGTACAGAGCTGCTCTGTTCCAGGCATGAATAACCCCATTAGGGCTTTCTAATGTTTCATGCAGAGCGTTGTAATGGAGGAGCTGGAGCTGGGGATTGTAATGCCAACTAAAAATGCTTTTAAGCCAGGGGATGGTGCTGCATTAATTTTCATGTCAGCAGAACCACGAGCAAAGTTTAAATACTCTGCAGAGAGGTGAGATTCAAGCATTAGCCAGCATCTAAGGGGGGTGGGGGGGAGGAAAGGCTGGGATTTTCCTTTTTTTCATCTGTTTGATGGTTTCTTTTTTCCCTGCTGCATTTCCACCAGCTCAAACCAGCAGCTGGAGGGAAACTTGTCTGTGTTTGATGGAGAGAGAACATTTACAGAGCATGGAGTGCCAGGACAAGGGGAATGGACTCCCACTGCCACAGGGCAGGGTTAGATGGGATTTTGGGAAGGCATTGTTCCCTGTGAGGGTGGGGAGGCCCTGGCACAGGGTGCCCAGAGAAGCTGTGGCTGCCCCTGGATCCCTGGGAGTGCCCAAGGCCAGGTTGGACGTGGCTTGGAGCAACCTGGGACAGTGGAAGGTGTCCCTGACATGGCAGGGGTGGCACTGGATGGGCTTTAAGGTCCCTTCCAACCCAACCCATTCCGTGATTCCATGATGACAGAAATCTGCCAGTTGGCTGACAGGAGTCTCATCCCAAAAGCCATTTTCCCAGAGAAGCCAAGGCACAGGTCGTGTTTTGCCTGCTGGGGTTAATAATGGATCAGGTGGCCCCTGCTTGCTGTGCCCACATCCCACGGAGCAGCGTCCTGCTCATCCAGGTTCTCCCGCAGATCCCACGGCTCTGGTTGTGCCAGCAGCAGTCGGGCTGCGTGCAGTGAACCCTCAACACAATCTGGGGACTCAAAATTCCCTCTAAGAGTTAAAAATGTGACCTGAGAGGAGCCCAGAGCCCCTTCTGTGCTGTCAAGAGAGGTAAAACTTCCCGAAGGGATTGGGAATGACCAGAGCTGTGGAGCTCTGTGGAACTCCCTCCTGCCAGAGCTCTGGGGCTGCCCTCCCACTGCTCCCACCCCGCTGCAACCCCTCTGCCTTCCCAGATTGGATCTCCCAATCCAGCCCCGGCTCCTCGGCACATCCCGGCTCCCTCCTCCAGCCTGGCACGGGCAGCATCTCCTCGAGTGGACACTGCATGGGGTCCTCCTGAGCACGGCCCTGCTGCACATGGTCATTGTCACCTCTGTCACCTCCATCCCAACCCTCCTTGCATGTGTCCCCCCGGGGGAGTTCCCTTCTGGTCCCTCAAGCTTTGGGTTGTGTGCAGCCTAAGGGAGCCAAGCTTCTCCTAGAGCTCCCTCAGGTTAAGCCTGTCCCAAGTTTTCCCAGCAGGAATTTGGGCAGGCCCAGGCAGTGCTGAGAGAGAGATCTCTGTGCTGTAGGACAGACCCACCTTTAGGGCTGGCTGCTTCCTCCTTGGCTTTCTCCTCTCCAGCCCATGGAAAGAAGGAGCTGTGATGCTGCCAGGGAATTCAGGAGGTTTTCAGTTCAGTGCCTGACAGTGGAAAATGTCTTCTTGTGATTCTCCTAACGTAATTCGTCTATAAAGTAGAAGAAACACCTGATCTTTTACTGAATAGTGAATAAATCGGGCATTTGGGCAGGTGAGGGGTGGTTAAAGCCACCTGCAGCCTCTTTTCCTTATGTGCTGCCAACCCATCCCTGCTCATGTCCTGAAATCCATTCATCAACCATTCATCATTAATAAATACAACATTGAACTATTAAGGGTATTCTCAGACCTCCCAAGGAGTTGATGATTTGCACTCCCAAGAAGATATTTCCTAAAAAAATGAAAAAAAAAAAGGACAAGGATGTTGTAATCCTGAACACACATGAAAGCACCTCGTCCGGGCTGGAATAAATATTCTACTGCAATGGTATTATTATTATTTTGCAGGCAGGCTGAGCTCAGTAGCAGAGACAGCCCCAGCAGTCCAAGATGACTCGTAGGATTAAGGCACATGAAAGCAACAGAAAAAAAAAAAATGTATTCAAAACCAACTCTGGTTGCTTTCATCTTGTTTTTCCACACCCCTTAGCAGAAAATAAAACAAGCCTTGGTGACCCTGGTCAGGAGGAAATGTTTTTCAAATGCCTCCACTGTACTTTTAACTACCAGGAAAAAAAAATGTAGTTGAAAGAGAGCTGCATATTCTGCTTCCCTTTATCCAATTAATTTTAAAGTTTTGGATTTTAATCTGGCATCAGTTGCAGCACAAAAAGAAGCTCCCACGTTTCAAGAGTCCTTCCATCTGAAAGGTATTAGCAGGATGAGAGGAGCGGGAGATGGATTTCAGGAGGGCACTGAACTGATTTCCCTCCTCATTTTCAAGGTGAAGCAACTTCTCCTGAGCTCTTCATGCATTTAAAGCTGAATTTGATGAAATATTTGCAAAATATTCGCTGTTAAGAACAATCCTGCTCTGACTTGGTGCGGCCTCAGTGGCTCTTCCCCTTGTAAAATCCGCAGCAATGCTGCCTTGGCCTTGTGTAAACTCTGAGTATTTACATTGCTTCAGCTGGAAAGGAATTTGACTCCATCCAGTGCCCACAGCCATCCCTGTGGTCACAGTTTCATTTGAGACAGACACACGCAGTAAATACAGTCCTGGGGTCCAAACACTCTCCTTGGAACAGCCCCAGGAATTTGGTCACAGGCAGAAATTTCCCCATTTCAAAGAGAAAAAAAAGGAGGGATCACAACCAGAGGCAGAGATCTAAAATTCACGTGGTTGTGACTGGTTTTAGATGCAGCTGTGCCCTGAGCCCTGGATATATTGTTTATTTCCGTATTTTATAAATAGAAATTTATATTTCTGTTTGCAGACGAGCTTGTGCCGGTTGTCCTGGCAGAGCCAAGCGCTTTGTGGCCATGTCCTGTGTGCTCCCAACCCTCGGGAATGCCCTGCCACGGCACTGCTGCTTTTCCTTAGGCCTTCCAAACACCCCAAAAACCTCCTGGCACTCAAGCTGAGCTCGGGGCATGTTCTTCTCCTACCTGGAATATGCCTGGCACCAGCAGGACCGGGAGAGATGAGTCCTGCCCTAAGCTTTGCCCTCACCTGCAGCTGAAGCTTTACTGGGTTTGAAGCTTTTCCCTTGGCTTTGAGTCCCGTGTCCATCCTGCTCCTCTCCCTGCCTGCTTCCCATTCCACAAGGGGAGGACAGAGGGAAGGACCCGGCTGGCACCAGAGTCGGCTCATCCCCAAAACCCCATTCCGGGCGGCGCAACCACTCAGGAATCACTCGGCCGCTTCCCACGGTTTGCTCAGCTCCGTCCTCCGCCGTGTCCAGGTGGGAGATGACCCTCAGCAGTCCTGCAGCACTCGTGGCTCACTGGTGCCCTTTGTGTCCCCTGCAGAAGCCCAGCGCCGGCCCTACTACGCCGACTACTCGCCGGCGCGGAGATACATCCACAGCCTGTGCACCAGCCACTACCTCGACCTCTTCATCACCTTCATCATCGGCGTCAACGTCATCACCATGTCCATGGAGCACTACAACCAGCCCAAGGTAGGAGCTGCCCCTCAGCACGGCTCCCTTGGGATCCAGTCGGCCCCGGGGCCATTCCCAGTTCTTGGAAAGCCTCGGCATTCCCATCCAGCTCCACCGTTTGGGAGTCACTTGCCTCAGGCAAGTGATTTCCCTGCTTTGGGTAAAAACCCCCCAGCTAATGGAGAGTGAATTAAGCTTTTACCAGGAATAGACCAATTCCAAATATTTCCTCTCCTGATCCCAGACATGGCTGAGCCTCACAATGGAAAACAGTCCAGAGTTTTAGAACATTCCATTAGCAGATATAAACTTGGAGTTACTGCGTGCAGAGCGTTTCTTTTCCTCAATGAATTTTAAAAAAACCAATTTAAAAGTCCAATCCTCCCTTTTTTTATATATTATAAAATCATTCTCCCCTCAGAACACCTTTGACATACATCATGGGGGCTGTCCATATATAAATTTTCCATTTCGTGATCATAGATGAAGCTCTGGCTCAGCATTTCCTTTTCCAGCATTCCATGGTAACCTGCAAATGCCTCCTGGATGCTGAGCCAGAGGGTAATATATGTGTGTGTGTGTGTGTGTGTGTGTGTGTGTGTTTTACACCAGGAAAATTCCTTTGTTTCCCATAGAAATGTTGTTTATCCAGATTAGGTCTTATTTACACTTGGTTTACATCCAGTTAACACCGAGTTGTAAATCCAAATGCAAACGGTCACAAATGATGGGAGAAGTCAGGCTCAGGCTTTGGATGGAATAGGAAATTGTCCCATGGTTTTTAAGCTGCCATTTTATTTCAGGCCCTGGAACAAAAATAGGGATTGTTGCCAACACTGGAGAAACTTTCAGCTCTGCTTCCCAAAAATCAGGGCATGGCCATGCCCTCGCTGTGTGTGTGGGGTCAGCAAAGCCCAGGCATCACACAAAAGGGACAGAAAGAGCTTTCCCGTGCCCTGGGGCTTCCTCAGAGGCGCTTTGCAGATTCCTCTGTTGCATTTATTTCCAATTTTGTCTGGTTTGACGCTCGTAATTCCCATTTTTTAGTGGAAATACAGAGTCCTGTGCTACACTGAGCTAAATTCCCCTTCGCTGCCTCCTGTCCCCCAATCCCTCCCCACCCCAAGGGCTGTTTCCCTCCCCAGTTTTCTATTTTAAGGCCCCACAAGATTCCTTTGCTATTGTTGGCCCAGAGCTCCAATGAAATCCATTATAAACACTCATCATCCTCAAGTATAAACACTGCGGATTCCTGACTTCCGAGAGCGGCTCCGTGGAGAGCGGGAACGTTGCACCAAATATGGACACGCTTTGCCCAGCTCTGGAGATGTCCCATTTTTCAAGAAGGAAAGGTTTAATCCATCTCCAAGGTTTATTTATTTTTCTGAGCTTTTTAAGCAAAGCCTTTGTCCCGAGGGCTGGAATCAAGGAATGATCCATCGAGGCTTTTGTTCTCCCCAAGGCTGGGCACTTCAGGGGAACGGGTGAATTTTTTTGTGTCTGGCCCAGACCGAACAATTTGTGCACTGAGCTTGAACCTGACATTTTTAGCAGAACTAATCTTGGTGCTTTGGAGGGTTTTCTTTGACTGAGGGGCTGAGCCTTTATTTGGGTTCTGCTGGGTGATTTACTGAGCTCTGCCAGCCTTTATGATTCTATTCCTGATATTTCTGTGCTTCTCTCACCCTGCTCCCTGCCAGTCCCTCCGTGGGGGTCTAGGAAAGGACAACTGGGCTGGCCTAACTGGGCTGGCCTAACTGGGATCTCTCTTTTCAGTCCCTGGATGAAGCCCTCAAGTACTGCAACTACGTGTTCACCATTGTCTTTGTGTTTGAGGCGCTCCTGAAGCTGGTGGCCTTTGGTTTCCGGAGGTTCTTTAAGGACAGGTGAGAGCATTTGTAACCCCTGTGGATTTGGGATTTGGGGCTGGACTGACCCACTTCCAGGGCCAGATGCTGGGGAGATGCAGCATCGCTGTGGTGGCACAGGAAGAGCCCAGGGCTGGCTCTCTGTGGGTGCAGACTTTGTAGTGTAGGAACTAAAAATCCTAAGAACTGCTGGCTGGGCTTTCCAGGAGGAATTCCGGAAATCTCCCAAAATTCCAGATGCATCTTTTCCCCCCAGTATTTCGCTTTCCACCAGGACTGAGCAGCTCAGCTCAGAGGTCAGAAACACTTCCCAGTCAGCTCCCAGTCACTTCCCAGATTTTGTGGCTCACAGGATGTCTGTGCCAGCTGCTCTGAGCTGGTTTTGTGCCACCTAAAATTCATGGGCCCAGACGGGCGTGAGGAGATGCACTTGGGATCTGCTGGTGCCTGTTATTAACATAAAATTCCCTCCTCTTGGATTTCTACCCATGTATAATTTGGATTTTGTGTGTCCTTCCTCTCTTTGTAGGTGGAATCAGCTGGACTTGGCCATAGTTCTCCTGTCAATCGTGGGGATCACGCTGGAGGAGATCGAGATGAACGCTGCGCTCCCCATCAATCCCACCATAATCCGGATCATGAGGGTGCTCAGGATAGCCAGAGGTGTGTCCTGCTCTGGGGGTCTCCAGCCACCCCGGGAAACCCTTTGGATATCTGTCCTTCCCGCCCTGCTGGTTCAGTTCCAGTGGGGAACATGAGATGTGAGCTCAGAGACAAGCTGGGGGTTCCGTGGGGTTTCCCAGTGGCATCCTCGGTTGGATTCTGATTCCAGCCTGGGATCACAGACTTTTTATACTGGTCCAGAGCAGAGTGGGAAGCGATGGCAGTTAGAGCTTGGGAAGATGCTCTTCACTGATGAGGTGGCTCCCCATCCCTCTCCCATTTTCCTGCCTGCCCACATTGGAGTTCTTGCAGGTTTTTGTCCATTTTCATAGAATCCCAGACTGGTTTGGGTGGGAAGGGACCTTAAAGCCCATCCAGTTCCAACCCAAACACCTTCCACCATCCCAGGGTGCTCCAAGGCCCATCCAACCTGGCCTTGGACACTTCCAGGGATCCAGGGGCAGCCACAGCTTCTCTGGACACCCTGTGCCAGGGCCTCCCCACCCTCACAGGGAACAATTCCCTGCCAATATCCCATATCCCTGCCCTCTGGCAGTGGGAATCCATTCCCCTTGGGACTGACAGTGGGATGCTCAGTCCTGCTGGGATGCAGAGAACTCCCCACGTGTATAAACGGCTGTAAGAGAGATTGAAACCCTCCCTGCCAGACCTGAACCTGGATTTCCTTCATGGATTTTCCGTGCAATATTCCCCAGCCCTGCTGAGCAGGATTTGCTCCTCATTTCAGTGCTGAAACTGCTGAAAATGGCCACGGGCATGAGAGCTCTGCTGGACACGGTGGTGCAAGCCCTGCCCCAGGTAAGGCCCCAAAATTCCTCCATGCCCAGGGTGTCCCCCTTGGGAACAAAGATGCCTTTGGAGCCCAGGGACAGCTCCATGTTTGATGGCCTCTAGAAGCCACCTGGGGAGGGTCTCAGCTTTCTCCAGGCCTTGGGAGCAGAGTTTTGCATGGCTCATCCTGGAGTGTGTTTGATGGGAGAACCAAAATGATGGGAAAAGAGTTCCCAGAGAGCAAATTCCTGGAAGCAGAGCTCCGATGAAGCCCACATTTCACTGGCAAGTTTGGGAAACACCAGGATTTGGACAGAGGAGGATGCTGGAGAAAGCCCTGGGAGCAGACAGCTTCCATCTCGGGAGTTTTGTTTGGGAGGCAGGAACAACCACAGTTATTGACAGACGAGCTGCAGCCTCGGAAGGGCGAACTGGGGAGATGCTTCTGAGGGTTAAAATCTTGATTTGGGGTCTCCAATCATCAAACTCTCCGAGGTCCAAGAGGAACAACACCTCTGCCAGACTGATATTTGATAGGATCCCGCAAGTGTTCACTTCCTGGGACTGCTTTTTTATGGATCTGTTTATTGGAGAAAACAAGGAAAGAAACTTTCTGCTGGCTTTCAGTCCTCCATCAGAATTCCGAGGTGTTTAGGGTTTTTTTAAATCTTACCCCTTTTAAGGTGTGTTCTGCTCGTTTGTGGGTGTGCTGGTGTGAGCTCTGACCTTTCCATGTTTGGGGTTAACACAGCCGCCTGCACATTCCAGTTCCCTGGATCCCAGGAGCAGCCAAGGGCAGACACCGTGTGGGACTCCTCCAGAGGACGAGTGGCCACAAGAGAACCAGGAGAAAACATAACCAAAACCACCCCAGGACTCAGTTCCTGAGTACAGAACAACCCATGATCCAAGAACCATGATCCGGTTCCAAGAGAACTGGAAAACAGGGAATCTCTTTTCCTTGGAAAGACCCCTTTGCTTTGCTCTTCATCACTGCCATGAAGTTGTTTCCAATCTGAGCATTTGCCCTTTGCTCTCCAGATCTGAAGGATTTTGGCTGAGACTAAAGCAGGGATTCACCAACCTGACCCCCGGGCTGGCATTTCACGAAATCCTTGGATTTGTGTCTGGTTTTTAATTTACAAAGCACTGTGACCACAGACCATATTTTCTCTCCCTCCTTGTTTTCTCTCCCCCCCCCACCAAACAATAGGGTGGCTCCAGGCCAGGCTTTTGGTTTCCTTGGGGTGTTCTTGCAGTTTGCATTCCGAGCGAGGTCTCTTGCAAAGGGAAGACCCCAGGGGTATTCCGAGCAGATCTCATGCAGATAAAAAAAATGCCTCTTTGTCCTCCAGTGAAGCTGGGAAAATGAGAAGGGGATTTTAGGAAGAGCTCTCTGACAACCATCACTCTTCATAAAGCTGCAGCTTTCATTTCCAAGGCAAGGGATGAGTTCCTACCCTAATTAAATTAGCATCCTAAAACCGCAGCTGGAAAATCCTCATTGAATGTGGCTTCTAAGTGACAAAAAAAGCTAATTTAATGTTTATTCATTAAGGTTTGGGGGGAAATTCTTTGTCTGGTGTGTGGAGAATGCCCATTTATGGGCTGACAATGACAAGGAACTGTCACTGCATTTTTAAGGGGTGATTTTCATCAGCTTTGGATTTGATTTTTATTCAGCAATTTGAGTAACACTTGGAGAACCAATTATCCCCAGATTTGGGGGAATGTAGCATTTTGATCCAAGATTGTCACAGGATTAATCTCCTCTTTTGGGACTTCAGACTGAGCTTGAGCTGCTCTTTTCAAAGTGTTGCTATTGCACCCTCCTTGTGTGGTAACCTCTGGCTGCCAGGTCACAGACCTTCTCCTCCACCTGATCTCTGGTAAAAATGAGATGGAGAAGAGGAAAAAAGAACAAGGAGAGGCCACAGAGACAGAAAGAATGGTCAGGGAATGATCTCAAATTGGCACCTTCTCTGCCCACCTTCTCCATGTCCTCTCAATCCCAGAAAAAAAACCCCAACACCTGGTTCTTGTTTTAAGGATTCAAAGTGTTAGGGAATCAGCCCTCCCCTGTTGATGGAATACATTCTTGTTTACTCTTCCTGCTGAAAAAAATCTGATGTTTTTAGTCTGAATTAGCCACATTTGTTTTTTCACTGGATGTAATTTTGCTGTTTTCTTGTAGCATGTCTCCTTTTCGGAGCGATGGTAGATAAAATAATCTCTTGCAGTCTGGTGAATGGGAGAGAAATGAACTCCTTTAATCTCTCAGTGTGGAGCAGCTTTTCAAGACCTGCTTCGAGTGTTTTCCTCTTCTTTCTGAGCTCTGTCCTCGCAGAGGCTCGATAATGAATTACACCGCTCATCCATCACTGATCATCTCCTTGCTTCTGCATTTGGTGGCTGTTGGGTTTGGAAGCAAAGGCTGCTCTCTAAGACTCCTGTTTCATGGTGGTCCTTTAGCCCTTTTCCCATTCCCAGCTTTCCAAAGTCCAGTTCACCCTTCCTGTAGCAAATCTGGATTTTAAATTTGGTTTAAAGTGCTCCTGGTAGAAATGAATCCCCCAGCAGTCACTGCTGAGCTGCCACAGCTCTTCCTGGTGGAGAGGACAACTGGAATCCAGCCCAATTCCCATTCTCCAACAACAACGAGAGGTGGAACTTCCCTATCAAAAGATCTGGGTTGTTTTCCCTTCTCTCATCTCACTTGATCCGTGGATGGCACATTAATTCCCCGCAGGCTGGACAAGAGACTCCTCTTTGTCTTCAAAAGCTTGGAACTGCCCCCACAGGGACTCTGTGCTAAGAAAAAAGCGAAGAACTCCTCGTTCTAGCAGAGCCCTGAAGGGCAGGACCTGAAGTTTGCTCCTGTCCTGGAGTGTATCTCCTCTTGGTGCTGGGATTCCTGGGCTTATCTCAACTTCAGCTCCTGAAGAGCTTTTCTGGCATTGTCCGACTGCAGCTGGGGGGCAAAAACAACAACCTGCCTTTGCCAGCCCCTGGAGAGCCGCAGGGATGTGGACTCAGAGAGCAGGAATGGGAATGTCTGAGCAGCCAGCACTGGGGATGATGGATTTGGGGAGATAGGGAGGTGTGGGCTGTGCTGCAGAGATCCCTGAGGGGCTGGAGCAGTGATACAGAATTCCAGAGGTACAAACATCCTGCTGACTCCTGGGGCTGGGCTCCGTGGAGCTGAGGGGACACAGAAAGGGGACCTTGTTCAGGTCAGCCTGAGGTGACTTCACCCTCCAAGGTTGTATCTCTCCACCAATTCTGGAATTCTCACAGACGGCCTCTGTTTTCCAGGCAGAGGTGTCCATCTTCTCCTGGGCCTAGCGCATGAATTAGGCTGTGTTTTAGGCTGTGCATGAATTAGGCCAGGATCATTGCCTTGGCTGCAGAGTGATGGAAGAAGATGGGAAGGACTCACGGCCTTGGAAAGGCTTGGCAGGAGCTTAATTTGATGAGGAATTGCTCTGGACAGGCATCCCAGGGAGCCGAGTGCATCAACATCGGGAATGCCAATGGATGTCAGAGCAGGAAGAGGCACAGGAGGAAGTGGCTTCACTCAGGAGACACAAATCCCATCAGGGCCTCTCCCAGAGCCAGCTGGGTGTGTGGAGAGGGAAGCCCCCTCCCTTGAGCTGAGCAGCTTATTCCAGGGCTTCTGCAGTGGTAGGGCACAGATCCAGCTGGGATACGCTGGGAAAGGGTGCAGCCCCTCCTGGAGGCTCTCCCTGCTCCTCGGGGTGGGGTGGAGGACTCTGCCCGTGTCCCCACAGCATCCCAGCACACGGCCAGTGCTGCCAGCCAGCATTCCAGAGGGAAGGTCCAGGAGGAATCACAGATACTCACCGGCATCTCCAGCTCTTGTGGCTTCTCTGAGGTCTTCAGGGCACCAACATCATCTCTGAGATGTTCTTCATCTGTGCTTCTCTCCCTGCAATCCACAGCTCCCCCTTGGCACTGGATTCCCAGGAAATGATGGATAGCCCCTGGCTGCCAGAGAGAGGGGATATCTGGAATTTTCTGTGCCAGAGTCAAGGGGAGTTGGATGGGTAAGGGAGCCTGGGCTGAGCTGTTCAGAGCCAGAACCACTTCTCAGAGCCTGCTGGGGCTGCCAGAGCTGAGGCTGCTGCCCAGAGCTGGATTTCTGTTCCTGGTGGAGCATCCAGCTCAGGCCTTTGGAGAAAAGCTCCTGCCCCCTCCTGTTCCTTCCAGCAGCATCATTCACTCACCATCTTTTCCTTGTCTGGTCTCAGTAGATCTCAGAGTGCTTTGGAGACATCAATTATGTATCCCTGAGGGAATTCCAAAGGGGAACGTGGAGTAACAGGACAGGAATGACTCACCAAGGTCACAGACACACACACAGGCTGCCTCCCCTGTGCTCAGCCCCTGACCCCGCTCCTGCTCCTCAGCCCATCCCTGGGAATGTGCCTGGGGTCCTTCTCTGTGCTCAGGCCTTGGTGGAGGCCATGGGCTGAAGAGGACTTTTCCCTTTTCCTCTTCTCCTTCTCCTTCTCCTTCTCCTTCTCCTTCTCCTTCTCCTTCTCCTTCTCCTTCTCCTTCTTCTCCTTCTCCTTCTCCCTTCCCTCTCCTCTCCTTTGAAAGCCAGATAACCGCTTTGACTCAGAACCTGGTAATAAACTTCCAAGTTAGCCTAAATTCTTTGGAATTTCATCAACGCCGTATGTTTTCAGGCTGATTATTTAGGCATCAAAACATTCAGGCTGCTTAGAGCAAAATCCAGCACCCTCTTCTGTTACCTCAGCCTCGAAAGTTTATCACTTTTATTTTAATTCCCTGTAATTATCTGCTCGTTTGCCTCCCCAGCAGCGTGCGTGCTGTGTTTGTGCTTGTGCCTGCTCATTTCTAATGTCTCCCAAACCATCAGTGGTCCAGCAGACGTGAGGTAGGAAAAGCTATTCCAGAAGGCAGCAGAGGCAGATGAGATAATCCAGCCCAGCCATCCACATCCCTGTTTTATCTTTATTATTCCCTGGAGGATGGTAATAATGTCAGGGAAATTGCAGAGCCAGTTTAGGCTTTATAGCAATTACAGCCTGCACTGGGTGATTGGAATATTCCCATTTCTTTAATATAAAAAAATCCCCTCTTTCATCAGCAATAGCTGTGTTAATTTTACAGTGACCGATATCATACTGATAAACTCTCTGACGAAATTAAATCAAAACACCCAACAACGCTGTGGCAGGGCCACCTGAGAGAAGAAAACACTCCCAAACTAAGAGTTCCCTAAAATACACCTCAGAGATCACTAATCCCTGGGCCTGACTGCCTGGATCACCTCCTAATTCCTTGTTTTTTAGGGATAAAATCCTGCTTGTGGTGCCGAGAACTCACTTTGTTTCAGTTACGAGCTGCTAACAGGAGCAATTAAAGTGGCAGGAGAGATGAATGTGAGCAGTTCCTTGCAGGTGGTAGCAGGTCAGGTTACTCTGCCCTTCGTGTTCTCTGCCTGAATCACCAAAAATGTGTTCTTGGAGGTGTTTTGGAGGCTTGGATTCTGTGCTGGGATGGAATCCAGCACGGAGAACTGTGATGCTGGTGGTGTGAAGAGCACTTGTCACCCCCTTCAGCCACCTTGGGGGGCTTGGAGCACCTCCAGCAGCACCTGGAGCTGCAGTGTTGGTGTATGGGATAAGGCTTTTCCCGTGGGACACGGGAAGCTAAAATCCGGGAAGTTGTTGTTGAGAAGCGCCTGTAAAGGAAAAGGCTCAGAGAGTTCTCCTCTCCCTGGAGCACTGACAGCTCTCCATGCCAGTGAAACCTTTGGAAACCAGTTCCTCTTGTGGCTTATTGCTGTCTCAGAGTCCCAAGAAGGGAAAGGCCCCTCAAACCCAAACCGGAGCCCCAGGTCCCACACCAGCCCTGCCCCGCAGGGTGCCCTGGGGTGGCCAAATTGCAGACGAGCGGAGGGTGATGGAGAAGCTGCTGCTTTCCACAAGGGCGTTTCTGCTCCTTCCCCCACACAAAGACCTCTCTGGGCCCCTTCAAGCAGAACTCTGAGAGGGACCAGGGTGCTGGAAGCCAAGGGAAAGTTGCTTTGCCACTGGCCACCCTCCTTTGCTTGTGTTGAAAATGTGATGGAGTGATTTCATTCATGACCTCGACTTGCCTGACCCTTGTTCTGCTTTCTCCTTGTGTAGGTAGGGAACCTTGGCCTACTTTTCATGCTCCTGTTTTTTATCTATGCTGCCCTGGGAGTGGAATTGTTTGGCAAGCTCGGTGAGTAATGGGCCTGACGCTGCTCGTTTCATCCGGTTGATGTTTATTTGGTATCTGGCTGCTTCCTTTTCTCTCTCTCTCTCTCTCTCTCTCTCATTCTTGGGCCTTCCTCAGCTTCGCACTCATGTTCTGAAGATGAAAGTTGTCTCTTGATCTCAGGGTCACAGCTGACACGCCAGGATGTAACACAGAACCTGTCTAACACACACACACATTTAGGGATTTGTCCAACGCCACCCTTGGCTGTGGAGGAGCTATTTGCTCTTTCAATCTCATTGCCCAGCACAGATTTGTTCACCAAGATGGAAGTTTGCCACTGGAGACGCACATGAGTGTGCAGAGCTGGATGGGGGTCAGGTTCCTGCTGGAGAGGTGCCACCATGAACACGTCCCTGCTCGGAGCTTCCCCACACCCCTTCAGCTCTCTGCTCTTGGCTGCCACTGCTCTTCCAGCTGCCCAGGGCTTGTCTGCCCCGTGTTCTCAGCATCACCTTCCCCTCTCTCCATCCATCAGGAGGCATCCGCTGGTTCCTGGCTGTCCAGCATTAATTAATCCTCCAGTTTGAGGATACTGGAGCTGCTCAGGAATGTGCCCATCAGTAAAATCACAGCAAACACCCAGCCCTGCCTTGTCCAGCCTGGAAAACGCTGCTGGAAGGAGCTGTGTCTGCATCCTCAACATTTCCATCCCAATTAGAGCTCCAGGAGCACCAGCAGGGCCCTTCCTGAGCAGAGTTTATGGTTGTCATTAATCCCCTTTATGAGCCCAGCCCTCTGCTCAGATTACAAGTGCCTGAGAGCAGAATAATTCTTTCAACCAAAACCAAATTATTTTTCAGTCTCCCACAAATTCCGGGAAAAGAATTAGTCCTGCATCCACCCTGAGTGAAACAGTGTGGGTTTATATTCCATCCCTGGAGTTGTGGGTGTATTTGTTCAGTCACAGGGGTGAAAAATGGCTCTTCTGGTGTTTCCATACACACACACCTGGGCAATGCCAGCCCAGGGAACCCCTCTGGGGCAGGACTCTGCTTCCCAGCCCAATTTAATGGGAATATTCCCTCCTTTTTCCTGATCAGTCCACACCAGCCACAGGAACCATCAGCACTCTCTCCCCCAGGACTGGTCATTTGTGGGTTTTTCTTGGATTTTTTTTTTGTCTTTCCTTCCAATTTACCTCCGAATAATTACCTAAGAGTGAAATGCCCAACCAAGAGCCGTTGCTGCCTGTCCTAATGGATATTTAACGAGCCCGTGTTTTATGGGAAGATGGATATTTCATATGTTCAATTTGCATTCATTAGGATATTAATTCTCGGGGGAAAATGTCAAATTGCTCCACTTTATCTCAGTGAAAATATCCCTCGTGGTGGATATACCCTGTAAAAATCATCAGGGCAAGGGCACAGTCAAGAGGAAAACAAAGGAGGTTGTAGAGCAGGAGTAAAGAAAATTACAGAAATCATGAGATCATGGAACCATGGAATGGATTGGGTTGAAAAGAACTTTTAATCCCATCCAGTGCCACCCCCTGCCGTGGGCAGGGACACCTCCCACTATCCCAGGTTGCTCCAAGCCGTGTCCAACCTGGCCTTGAATGTTTCCAGTGCTTCCACCACCACCACTTCCCTACCTCCTGGTGTCCTGTCCCAGGGTCTCCAGCTGAAAACAACGTTCCCACTGTCCTCCCTGTTCCTCCTGAGCAGGATGTCACCACCCCCTGATGCCATATATCCATGGGACATAGCTCAGGGTGCCACCCCCAGCTCTGGGGGCTGCTGTGGATAACCCAGCGTGGCTTGGCTGATGTGCTGCTCCTTCCCTGTCCCGCAGATTGCAGTGACGAGAATCCCTGCGAAGGCCTGAGCCGCCACGCCACCTTCACCAACTTCGGCATGGCCTTCCTCACCCTCTTCAGGGTGTCCACGGGGGACAACTGGAATGGGATCATGAAGGTGTGTGAATCTCTGGGTACTTCCTCCTCTCGAGAGAGCTGTAGGTGCAGTTTTCAAATGGATTTAGGCAACTCTTGGGTGAAAACAAAAACAGTTCCTCTTAAAACATCAAAATGAGACTTCCTAATTTAAAAGCCAGGTGTGTTTTCAAGCAGGGATTTGTCCTAAGTGTCACCCAGCCTGAAACTTCGTTCCTGGATATAATATTTAAGGAAAATTATGCTGGTTTTTGGCTGATGGGGGTAACCATGTGCTCTGCATCCTGTGCCTTTGGGATGTGTCATGGGATCACAGGATCATGGAATGGTTTGGGTTGGAAGGGACCTTAAAAGCCCATCCCATTCCACCCCCTGCCATGGGCAGGGACACCTCCCACTATCCCAGGTTGCTCCAAGCCCCATCCAGCCTGGCCTTGGACACTCCAGAGATGGGGAATCCACAACTTCTGGGCAACACTTTCCCCTCTTTGTAGGTGATGTAATTCTTGGTCTCCACATTTTCTTTTATCCATTTCAGCTGTACCCACTTTGTGTTCTTTTGGTGTTTCTGCCCTTGGAGCCCAAGCAGAGCCCCACTAATCCCTGCCCTGTCCCTCCCTGCTGCAGGACACGCTCCGGGAATGCACTCGGGAGGACAAGCACTGCCTCAGTTACCTGCCCGTCATCTCCCCCGTCTACTTCGTCACCTTCGTCCTCATCGCCCAGTTCGTCCTGGTCAACGTGGTGGTGGCAGTGCTGATGAAGCACCTGGAGGAGAGCAACAAGGAGGCCAAGGAAGACGCTGAGATGGACGCTGAGATCGAGCTGGAGATGTCCAGAGGAACCAACACCGCCGGCGGGAGCCGGGGCGGGGCCGCGGCCCCCGAGAGCCGGGCGCTGCACGGGAACCAGGAGCGCAGCAAGGCCGTGCTTCAGGGGAAGCACCAGGCCCTGGTGAGAGCCCACGCAGAGCTGGGGTGGGGAGGGCATGGATCCCACCAGCCTGGCCAGCAGATCCCACACAGATTCCACACGGAGCCAAAGGCATGGGAGACACGGAGCTGTCCCAGTCCCCCTACAGCAGGGATGTCACCACCACCCCACATCCTGAGCCAGCTCCCAGGGCTCCCGCAGGTGGAGGCTGCTGGAAATGCTATCCTGAGGGTTGTTCCAGGGGAGAGTTGAAAGTCCAGCTCTCCACTTCATTGCCAGGTTGTGGATTTTAAGTTCAGAGCCGTAAGTTCAATAGCCACAGCTCCCTGTCCTGCTGTCCCAGCCAGTCCTTGTCATTTATCAGGGCAGCAGGACCAAGGAGCAATCCCATAAAACCTGGGAATGCTGGCACTGGGAGCCCTGGCACCTCCAGCACGGGATGGGATAAATTCCCTTCACATGGACACTGCTCAGGTTCCTTTTAATCCCACTTTGGGATTTCCAGAGGATCCTCCAGCAATTCAGTGCTGGTGCAAACCTGCAGCTCCCCACTGGCTCTACTTAGGACATGGATAACTTGGGAATTATCAGAGCCCCTCAGCAAGAAGCTGGAGGTTCCTGGGTTGCTTTTCCAGACACTGCCTGCTCTCTGATTCCTATCAGTCCTCTAGGAAAAACAATCAGAAGTGCAGGGGGGAAGGAGGGCGTGAGATAATTGTCTCATCCGTGTCAGCAGCCTGTGATTAAGAGTGAACATGGAATTGCTTTGTCACCATGATCACAAATAAATCTACCGCGAAATCAGTGGGGGCTTGGAGATTAAATTACATTAAATTAGATTTTTGTGAAATCTATCAGACTCCATTAAGGCAAGGAAAAGGAGATTTGGTTACACAGCAATGGGGAATTGGCTATTTGAATGTTGTTCCTCACAGACATTCCTGCAGGGAAATGCACAGGTTGCTTTTCTAACTGGGGGGAGATAGAGGGCACGTCCTTTCACACAGGCTGGGATTGCAAACTGAGTCCATTCTCCTTGGATTTTCCTCATCTTCCGACACTTCCCAAGCACATCAGGAGCCGGGCAGAGCCTCCTGTTAACCCTGGAAACTCCCTAGGGAGAGGTGATGAGGGGGGAAAAGCGTCCCATCCTTCTGCTCCGTTTCCCACCATGTCCTGCCACCTTCCCACAAAAGCTCAGGCCACCAGGCTGAGGTGGCTGATGTCCCACCCATCGTCGTGTTGTTCTTTGGGGCTGTGTCTGAACTGTCCCAAACCTGTCCCTTCACAGCCACAACCTTTCCAGCCTCTGTCCTTTCCAGCTGGGAAAACAGCGTGTCCCAGAGGAATCAGCCCTGTGGGGGATAGGAGTGAAATCCTCTTTTTAAGCCCTTAAAATGTGCGCTTGGTGCGCAGGGCGATGTGTGAGCAGTGTGATTTCAAATGTTAAATCGAGAGCTGCGGGCAGAGTCTTTTCTTTGTGGAGAAAACGGTGCCAGGTTTGATTTTATTGTTGTGATTGTAAGAACTTGTTTACTGACTTGTTTACTGATGATACTGAGGAAACAGAGGAAGGAGGGGATCAACACCTCAGGCCTCCAGCAACCTCCAGAGCTGTGGATTCAGGAGGTGCTCCAGGGAGATTCCCAGCAAACCAGAAGGGCTGGAGCCCCCTCTGCTCAGTCCCTGCTGACCACCCCACATGCCCACGATTTCCAGGGGATGGGATCAGGCTCTGGAGTGCAGCAGGTGTTTCCCAGCAAGGAGGAGGAGCAGCAGAGCTGTCTCCAAACCATCCTCACTGTCCAGAGCAGCTCTCCAGGTGGGAGCCAACAAATTTCCCATCCGTGGTTCATATATCAAGCACTTATTTCATTTGAAATTTGCCCACGTCCCTAATTCAGTCAGGTCTCAACAGCTGAACCCTTAAAAATTGAAGTGGCTGGTGTCAAGAAGGGCTTTCTGTTCATTTGTTCCAGCCAGACACAAACTGAGCTTGAAGAGCCAAATCCTGAGATCCTTCTGTTCAAGTGCTGAGCGAGTGGAGCCAGACCCTTTGTTCTCGGTGTGGCTCAGGCTGTGAACAAGCACCCGGCTGCCCCCAGCTCAGGTGATGCCGTGCTGACGGAGCTGATTAGCTGGGATGGCCAGGGACCAACTGGCACCAGCTGCTGAGGCTTTAATTCATCAGCTGAGAGCCCCGGGTGGCACCCAGAGGGCTCCTGGGCACAGCCACAGTTGGCAGAGCTGGATGCCAACGAGCTGTAAATACCTGCTGCTCCCCGCCTTCCCAGCCAAGCTCCACAGGGTAAAAGCATGGAGAAATCCATCTTGGGGTGTGTGGCTTCAGGGAGCTGAGGAAAGACATTTCTAAGCCAGAAATACAAGGGAAGAAACAGATTGAACCAGATCCTTGGTGAGCTCCAAACCTGAGGGATCTCAGGGCCAGGTTTTGCTGGCGGAGAGGGAAAACAGCCCGGCAGAGCAAAGCAAAATACATTTAATTTAAGACATGCGGCTGGGAAAATGTTTTCAATCAGTCACTGGGAGGCTGATGTTAAAGGAAAACCAGAGGGATTAGCTGTGTTTTAGATAAAAGGGGAAACTGGGAGGGGAATGTGTCCAGCCAGGCTGCAGGGCCTGGCCTGGGGGCTCCTGCTCCCCCGACACTTGGCCAAGTCATGGCATCACCTCTCAGCTTCTCCATCAGCACCCCAGAGACATCGTTGGTGTCCCTAAAGCTTCCTGAGACCCCAGGATGGATTTGCTGTGAGGTGCCTTGGAGGGGTCAGACTTAAGGTTTGTGGTGGGCTCTGTGTGGGCACTTCCAACCAGACCCACTTGAGTGACAGCAAAGAAAAACCCCTTTTGTACCCCCAAAGAGGCTCCACACCCCCACCCTCACTGCTACCATGTCTTCTCCTTCCCTCTGCCTCCTTCCTCAGGGGTCAGTGGTGCCCAAAATGCTCCAGGTTGTAGGAGAGAGGCCTCAGGGTTTGCAGTGGTGTCAATGTGTTCAAGTGTCTGCCCTGTGAGTGTTTTGGGGAGGTAACACACCCAGAAGGACTTGGTTTGGCCCCTCTGTCCTCTGTTTGAGGAGGACGTCACCCTCAGGCCTCCTGAAAGCATCTCCCTGGGACATCAGATGAGGACAATGTGAGAAATGCTGCTTTTCTCATGTTTTTAACAGATAGGCCCCTTTTTCCTGGCCTTTCCTTTCTCTTTGTGTGTCTGAGAGTTGGCTGAGTGGTGGTCACTGACACCTCCCTTTATCCCAGCTGCATCCCGAGTTCTCCTCTCAGTGTAACTTTGCTGTCCCATGCAGCCGCCGGGGCCGCAGCCTGTGGGGAAGATCCCCATGGGAACACCTGCACAAGGTCTGGAAGCAAAAAGGGAAGGAGTTGCCTGTAAATTCCCCACGGGGGTGACCCCATCTCCCTCTCTCCTCACTCTGCAGGGCAGTGCAGCCTCCCTGAGGCCCCAAGATTCCCAGAACCTGCTGACCGTCCGCAAGATCTCCGTGTCCCGGATGCACTCCCTGCCCAACGACAGCTACATGTTCCGGCCCGTGACCCCGGCAAAGGCCCCGTTCCCCCTGCACGAGGTGGAGATGGAAACCTATCCCTGCAAAGCCCAAAGAGGTACCACCCATGGGGATTTTCCCTTGCTCTGAGATGAAGTTTTGGGTTCCTCATGACAAGAGGGGCTGGAGTGTGTCCGGAGAAGGGGCTGGAGCACCAGGAACAGCTGAGGGAGCTGGGAAAGGGGCTCAGCCTGGAGAAAAGGAGGCTCAGGGGGAACCTTGTGGCTCTGCACAACTCCCTGACAGGAGGGGGCAGGGTCAGGCTCTGCTCCCAGGGAACAAGGGACAGGATGAGAGGAAACAGCCTCAAGTTCTGCCAGGGGAGGTTTAGATTGGATATTAGAAAAATTTCTTCCCTGGAAGGGTGTTCAAGCATCAGAACAGGCTCCCAAGGCAGTGGTGGAGTCACCATCCCTGGAAGTGTTCAAAAACTGGGTGGATGTGGCACTTGGGGACACGGGTTAGCACTGGCCTTGGCAGTGCTGGGTTAATGGTTGGATTTGACAGTCTTTTCCAATCTTTACTATTCCATGATTACAACCACGGGACAGCAGCTGCACAGGGGGTTCAGTGGGGAGCAACCAACCCAAACATGGCCTGAGCAGGCCTTGCTCCGATTTGATTCCATCAGCACGACGAACATTTCCCACGTTGTGCATAATTCCACATTTCCATCCCCTTCCCAGGAGCAAGCTGGTGGCTCAGATGTTTGGGGAGAAGTGAGGCTCCCGAGCAGTGCCGGAGGCACAGGGTACAGGCTGTTAGCTCAGGAAAAGGGAGCTGTGCATTCCCTCTGAATCTGGCCTGCGGATCAATAACACCCCCAGGAATGAAAGCCGGAGTCGGGATTGCTTCCGGGCACAGCTCCTCATCGTTCCAGGCTGCAGCCTCAGGGCAGTGCCTTTAGCACCACACATCGAGTTCAGAGCTGCAGGAGTTTCTTTGGGAGCAGAAAGATCAGAAACCAGTCTCTGGCTCTTCCCGAGCCTGGCCTTGTAATGAATGTCATGGACAGAGCCCATGGAGAGACCCCATAATCCGGGAATCACGAGTGCACGGAGCCTTTGAGGGGGCACTCATCCACTGTATCTGAGTACATTTCCCTGAAAATGCTTTTCTGTCTCTTTTGTTGAGCTGGTTTGAAGGGGAAATCGATACGAAACACAATCTCTGCCTCCCTAAAAGCACACATGCTCCTGGAGTGGCTCCCAAGTTCTTCTCCCAGCCCGGTCTCCTTCGATCCGGCGTGGTTTGAAATGCAAGAACTGCTCAGTGGGTTTGCAAAGTCTGCTCTGATTTGCTCTGATTTCCTTGGGAGAAGGAACTCTGTGTTTGCTCAGACTCTCTGGGAGCCAGGTCACATTCTCTGCTCAGTGTTTGTTATTATTCACCTGCAAATTCCTGGTGAAGGAAAGAAAACAGAGGTTGAGTTTCAGGGGCAGCCTCCTGGGGCTGCTTTTCATCCCTGGAGTGGCTGTAAAATAGGATTTATATCCATATAAAACTGCTGTGACGCTGGCAGGGGTGGGTAGAACCCACCAAGAATTCTCTGATGTTTCCCAAATTTCTCTCACTGGAGCACTGGAGGGATGGATATGATGGATATGACAGGGATGTGATGGATATGATGGTTTACCTGGTGGGAAAACCAGCAGCACCCTGAGCTGTGCTGCTGCTGAGCTGCCCAAACTCTGCTTCAAGTCACAGTGCCATAAATTATATCCAGGTAAAACTGAGCCCATGAAGACTCCCATGAGCATCTGTGTTTCCATGGGCTTCCGGATGTCTGATCTTCTCCCGATACTCCACTGACCACCCAGGGAAAATCTTGTGGGATGAGCAGATCTCAGGATATTTTGGGTTTAGATGCAGTTTTCTGATTCCCTAGAAAAACAAGAGAAAAAATATCCAGCTCCAGAGATCTTCAGTGTTCCTGAGCATCCAGTTTGGAGGGGGTTTGGGTTTTCTATATGAGAGCTCGATGGAAAGTTTCCAACAGGAGGAAATTCCAACTGAGGACAAGGAGTAGAGCATAGGGTCTGGATTTTATGACCATGTTTGTGACAGATTTTATGACAGAGTTTTTCTGCATCATAAAAAGCATTTTATAAGGCCTGGAATAGCACATGAACAGCACAGGCTCAGCCTGAAACTCTGGATCTAGGAGAGCCCAAAAAAAAAAAACGGGGAGAAGTGGGGTGGGGGTGAGAATTCCTTCTGTGGTGTTCTGGAGAAAAGCTCCAAAAGCAAAATTATTAAACACTCACTTTTCTTTCTCCCCACCAACAAATCTGTCTGTGAAATGCAACTGCAATGTGTCTGGATGGCTTTTGTCAGAGGTTCAAGTTCCCTGACCCCTGGGTGAGATCTCTTGGAGTGATGGATAACGGTGTTTTTAACACGGAGTGGGGCAGCAGTGGAGGAACAGACGCTGGGTTTCAAACTAATGAGGACAATAAATCCTGCAGCCAAAAAACCAGAGAAGCAGGAGATCTCTCAGACAACTCCCAGGCGCAGTAAAGCAGCACCACGGAGGGGCTGGGGAGGAGGGATTGCCTTCAGACTCAGCCTAGGAGGCTTTGGGAAGAGAGAGATTCCAGCCTGCCCGCAGCTCAGGGCTGTCAGAGCATTTGGAACAGGCTCCGAGCTCCTGGTGGGACCACGCTGAGCCAAGCTGTGCCCCGGGGACAGCCCTGGTGGTGGCTGGGCTGTGGTGGGTGGGAGAACTGCCCGGGGCCTGCAGTGGTGTCTGCTCCCAGAGAAGGTGTAGAATATCCTGAGTTAGAAGGGACCCACCAGGCTCAGCATGCAACTCCTGGCCCTGCACAGACATCTGTGACCTCCCTGCCATCCCTGCTGAGGTTCAAGGCAGGAGACAAGACAAGGGTTTTTAATCCCAGCATTGCCCAAGGGTTACGCTGATGTTCGGGATTTCAGCCAGGCCCAACAGGTCTTTCCTTCTCCCTCCTTTGTTTGCTCCCCTCTTGAAGCTTCTGCCTCAAACCTCGAGAGAGCCTGCAGGCCAAGCAATGACTGCTCCCTCTGTCCTGCCCTAGGATCCATCACCTCCATCCGCTCCCAGCCCGTGGGGACGAGTTCCTCGCTGAGAGTGCCCACGGAGTCGCTGCCGCTGGCCACGTGCTCCCCCGGCCACGAAGGGCGGCACCGCTGGAAGGTCCTTCCCCCTCACGGCACCCCCCGCTCTCCTGCTCTCAACAAGCTGCTCTGCAGACAGGTGAGAGGCCAAGAGCATCCAGAGGTAACTCCTGTGTTGCCACCTGCTTCCTTCCCTTCTTTCCCAGTCCTCTCTTGGGTTTCTTTGCTTGGGGCTAAGAGTTGAGTTCCTGTTTTAGAACGAAACGCGCCATCAATTTTAGTATACTCCTGTCCCAGCAAAGGACACGTGGGAAGGCCCTTTTTCCCTACTTCCATCTTTGTGGCTGTGCTGTTCCAGGAAATAAGAGCTAAAGCGTGGAGAGAAGGTGCCCAAATCCATTTTACCAGTGATGGGAGAGGCCTCCAGGGAGCCCTACACTGTGATGGGTTGTGCTGGCTCAGGATTTGGGGCTGGAGCAAGACCAAGGCCCAGCAGATGCCAGCCCTGAACATGAAGGCTCCTGCCAGCAGAAATTTATCCTCTTGTACGGGAGGGTCTGACAGGACTGGCACGATGGGGCAGCAATGAGGTGGGGTGTGTTAGACCCACCAACATGGGCTCCCCATCCCTGGGAGCGTCCCAGGCCAGGCTGGATGGGGCTTGGAGCAACCTGGACTGGTGGAAAGTGCCCATGGCAGGGTGTGGAAGGAGATGAGCTCTCAGGCCCCTTCCAACACAGTGTGGTTCTATAATTCTATGTGCACAGCTCATCCCCAGGCTCTCACCCCACCTCTCTCTCCTCCCCTTCCAGGAGGCCGTTCGGACGGATTCGGTGGACGGACAGACTCAGGAGCGCAAGGACAGCCTGCAAGCAGAGCCTGGAGAGCCCCAACCATCACCAAAGCAGCCCCAGAGCACCCTCACCCCCAGCCCTCTCCATTCCCCCCTCCCAGCCACCCCTCCGTGCTCCCCACCGTCCTCCCCGCACCGGCCCCTCGGCCCCCTGGCACGGAAGCACACGTGTGGCCAGCACGGCATTCCCAGCCGGCCACCCAGCCCCGCCAGCCCCTCTGGCCCTGAGGGCTGCCAGGGCGAGCCCTCAGACCTGGCTGATGAGGAGGTTCGGCACATCAACAGCTCGGCCAAAGACTGGGCAGAGGAGCACTCGGACCCCGGCAGCCACTCCACCTCGCCCTTCACCTCGCCGGCCCCGTCCCCCGTGCCCCTCAAGAACTGCAGCACAAGCAGCCTCTCCCGCAAGGAGAAGGACTTGAAGAAGTTCTACAGCACCGACACCAAGGGCTTCCTCAGCAAGCCCAGCTGGGCCGACGAGCAGCGGCGCCATTCCATCGAGATCTGCCCCTCCGGCGGCGCCTCGGACTGCGGCTTCCAGGACCCCACCGAGGACAAGCAGCGGCCCCCTGCCCACGTCCAGCCGGAGGCTGACTACATCCACGGAGCCCGGAGGAAGAAGAAGATGAGCCCGCCCTGCATTTCTATAGATCCTCCCATGGAGGATGATGGCGGGGCAGCCCCGCGCACCAAACCCTCCGAGAACACCCTGCTGCGGAGGAGGACCCCGTCCTGCGAGTTCCCGGCCTACCGAGAATCTCTGGAGCTCGCGGAGAGCCAGCCCCCGTGCCGCGGGGAGCACCTCAGCATCCCCAACTTCTCCTTCGAGCAGCTGGACGGCGGCTCCTTGAGCAGCCTCTCGGAGCTGCTGGACAGTGGCCAGTCCACGCCGGCCTCCGTGGACTCGCGGCCGGACACTGAGCTGAAAAAGCCGGATCACTTAAAAACTCAGTGGAGCAACAGCGAGAGGAGCAAAGAGCGGCTGGGCACTGCCAAGAGCCCCCTGCGGAAGCAGGATTTGGACCCCGTGACTGCTGCCACAGAAGAAGGCACGGATGACCCAGTATAGCTGCTGGGCCGGGGGAGCGGGGGCGTCTCAAGGGCTTTGTCACCAGTGTGGGGGTTCCAAAGCGGGGGCACCCAGGGGTCGGGGGTGGCCGTACCGGGGCCGTCCCCTCCCTGCGGTCACTCGTTGGGAAGCGCTGTGGAAGTTTGCAAAAAAACCACACACACACACACACACACACACAGAGAGACACACGAAAAAATGAAAAAGAAACCAAACAAACGGCTGGACGAAACTGGGGATGGGTTTTTTGGGGATGGGAAGTGGATTTGGCAAGTTTTGGGGTTTCTTTTCTAAGGGGAAGGTGGAGTTGATGCAGGGGTGGCTTCGTTCCTCCCACCCCCCTCCGTGGCCTCGATCACATTGATTCGGGTCCGAGGCGGTGGCGGTTGGGATTTGGGGGGATTCTCTTGGGGTTTTGTTGTTTTGTTGGGTTTGTTTTTTGTTTGGTTTTTTTTTTTTTTAAAGATGCTCAACTTTTCCCGGGGCACCTTTTCGAGCTGTGTCGTTACGCCGGAGTGCCCGGGAGCTGGACATTGTCTGTATATCAGCAGTTCTATAAATAGAAAAATCCTGTATTTGTGAGCTACAAAATGAGGAAACAAACAAACAAACAAAAAAAGAAAAACAAAACAAAAAAAAAACACCTGGAAAAAAAAATAGACCCACAAAAACTCTCTCTTCATAATGCACATATTTTTATAGAGAAACAGAGATGCTGTTTTTTGCATTACATGGGTGGTGTTTCCTTGAGTTTTCTGTGGAATTAATTATTCCAGCCATTCATTTTCCAAATGTTTCTTCTCTTTCCTCGCTTCCCTTCCTTCCCTTCCCTCCACCATCACCCCACCAGCTTCTTCTCACAGCTGATGCTTCTGACGTCTCACTCGTTTTTCTTTTGTACTTTAGAGGTTGTCCTAATTACAGACAAAAAACCAAATCACTACTGAATTGTAGCCAGTGCAATAATAAGTTATTCATTCTTCTTGTCTGTCCAACTGTCCTGTTGCTTTCCCCCCCCCCTTTCTTTTTAACTGAAATTCAGGTTAAACGTCGCAATAATCTGAACTAATGTGCACAAAGATGGTTTCTTGTGTTACAAAGAGAAGAAACTAATGAAAAAAAGGAAAGAAAACAACATTTACAGAGAGATTAAAAAAAAAAGAAACTGAACAAATAAATAGTAAATTATTTAAGAAATGTATTTTGTTTACTGCAGTTCTAAGTAAATTATTGATACAGTGTGTAAAGGTGTAAAGAGCTGTCGTAGGTGACGTTCTTTGTGAGCATTTAAGGTGATGATTTGTCCTCCTCGTGGCAGAACAACTCCAACCCCTCGGGGGAGTTTGCACTCCCTGTGCTTCCCTCCCCATCCCTGCACCCACACCTGGACACGTTCCCTTCCCAAGGCCCTTCCAGAAGCCTCTAGAGGCATCCAGGTCACCTTTTAACATCACTTTGGGGGTTTTTTTTGCAGCTTTTGGGGTTGATTTTTCCTTTTTAGCCTCTGGTCCCTGCCCCTTCCCCACCCCTCCTGCAGGCCCTGTGTCCACGGCACAGCCTGGCCATGGGAAATAGGAGCAGGAAGGAGCCCATGGCAGCAGCCCGGACATCCAGGGGGGGATAAAACCCATCCAGTCGTTTCCGTTTGGTTCCTTCCGTGCCGCCTCATATTTATGCATTCACATTTATCTTCTGTTATCGATGCATCCATTACTCCAAAGGAAATGTATCTTGTTTCACATCTATTAAACTGTATAAACTGGAAGCGTGGCCTCCCTTTGTGCCGCAGCGGGGGCAGCCCAGGTGTCCCTCCCGCTCCCAGAGCTCGGCATTCCCTGAAACCTCTCTGCTCAACCTCTCAAAGCTGCAGCCCCCAGGTGTGAACTATCCCCGCCGGAGTTTGAGGCTTCTCCCACCTCCGACTGAGCTCAGAGAGTCCCTCACCTCGCCCAGGAGTCTCCATATGTTGATCCAGCTCCGTGCCGGCTGCTTCCGAGGAGCACCTGCGCCGCTGTAATTAAGAGTCATTTAGAATTATTGTAAATAATGATTCTGTCTCGGCGGGATAGCGAGGAATTCCAGAAAAGAGCCATAAAATCCATGATTAACAGTGCTTTGGGGAGGATGGCAAACTCCTTTTGCTGCAGTTCAAGGAGGGGAGGTGAATCCCTCTGCTCCAGGCTGAATCCTGCCTGGAGGCGTGTGGGACGCTCCGGGGTGTCCCTCGGCATAAGGGGACACTCAGGGTGTCATTTACTGCTGGGATTATTTAGCTTTGCTGGAAAAGGCCTGAATTCCCTTCTGGCCCGGTGCCTGAATTCCCTTAGGGGGAAGAGCCTCTCGCCATGGGGTTGGTGGCTGATGGTGGTGACGGAGACGGGGGCGTAGAACAATTTGGAAGGGCTTGAGGCCATGGCAGTGTCAGGAATGAGTTTGGATATTTGCTCCTGGTTCTGGCTCTGCCTGGGCTCCCACCCTCTGACAAAGCCACTCCTTCCCAAACCCCCCAAAGCTCATCAAGACCCAAACCAACCCCATCCATGAGCCTGCAGGAACATCCTGGCAGCGTGGGGAGCATCATGCTCTGACTGAATTTTCCAAGAGCAGAGAGTGACCATGGATTACTCCCCGATGCCTCTTTTGGGGACACTCACCTGGATGTGCAGGTGCAAAACCCCCACAGCTGCATCCCCAAACCTGGCCATGACCAGGGAACCTATTTAACATCAGCCAGTGTTAATTTTGTTGATTAAATCTCTGCAGCATTAAGCAATTTCCCCCTGGACTGTCTGCAAGCCTTGCTTAAGATCGGAAGCGAAAAGCACCGGGTAAATGCAAGTCATGATTATTTAATTGGATCGATTTCTATTTTGCATTTTTAATGGACATTCAGTCCTGTCCATTTATCAGTCAGACTCTGTCCCATCACTGTCCATTCCAGCAAACCCGCAGCCCGCAGGGATGGGCACTGTTTCCAGCTGGGCTGGCCCAGAGCCACCTCGGCACCCTTTGAGGAGCAGGAATCAAACAGGGATTAAAAACCACCAGGCTGAGGAAAGAAACCATCACAGGGGCTCTGCTTCAAGGGTAAATCTCAGATGGCATCGATCTGAAATTCTCTTTGTCATGCTGGGGAGGAAAAAAAGCTTTAAAAAAATACCAACCACCAAATCTGACGCCATCCTGGGTGCAATTAGCCCCAACCTTAATCTGTCAGAGCTGTGAGATCATACAGGTTGCATGAATGCTAATAAGCATTTGATATTTGTACAAGCTTTCTGGGGATGAATAATTCAATTGACTTCATCCATTAAATTTCCCCTATTAAGTTTTCAAGCCGTGGCTGGGTTTTAATGGCTGGGGCCACCTCATCCTCCAGACGAGGGGGCTTAATTAGGAATTTTAGCGCAGCCAGACAGAGCCACAGGGGCTGAAATCTCTGTGGCTCTTTGGGTTTTGAGCAGCTTGTGTCTCTCTGCTGGAACCCCGCCGTGCCCCAGAATAACTCCAGCTCACACCAGGTGGGTGCTCCATCCTCTTCCAGCATTGTGGTGCTGCCACAGGCTCGTTTTAGCCCTTTCCATGGGGTCAGCTCCTCTGTGGAGGCTGGGAAGGGCCTGAGGGGCTGCTCGGGATGAGGGATGTGCAGATTTCGGCACCACTCGATGATCCTGTGGGTCCCTTCCAACTCAGGATATTCTATAATTCCATTCCATGATTCCTTGGCATGCACTGATGCAGGGATGTCACCAGGAGTGTTCCATACCCAGCTTGGGCTGCTCCTCATGCCAGGACCCTTCCCTTGTGTCCCTCACTCGTGGGTTAGCATTGGGTTGTTTTTTTCCAGCTGTGGATGTTGGACTATCCAGCGAAAAATATATCTGTTCACAATGAAAGGGAGAAAATGCCAACAACCCTCATTAACTCACACCTCAGGGAAGAACCAGATTAATGATTTGAGTATTTGATTGAAATCCCCTGGAGCAGCTTATTCTGATTCTGCTTTGCCCCATGTGGAGGCACAAGCTGCCGAGGGCCCGTGGCCACATCTCCAGGGTCTGTTGGATGCATGGAAAACAGCATTCCCACCTGAGTTATCCCCCAAAAATGCAGTCACCACCGGACAACAAACAGGAGGGCTCCATGCCTGGCGGGAGAAGGAGCTTGTTTACCCTCCCCTCTTCTCCCTGCTTTTATTCCTTATGTCCTTATCAAATCTAATTGTCCCACTGGGCACCATCTCCCCAGGTCCTCCTCACCCTCTCCCTCTCCCTCACTCCATGTCAATTTATTCTGACTAGCTCAGACAGAGGCACTAATTAATTTTGCTCATTAACCAAAATAAATCTCACCAATGATAGCGAGTTCCAATACAAATTAATTCTTCAGGGAAGACCAGGCACTTCACAGCTCCTTGGCAGCAACAGCGTCCGTACCCAGCAGGGCCCCTGGCATGGGACTGGCGGCCACATGGACACAGGGATCATCCCTGGAAGTGTCCAAGGACAGGTCAGACAGCAACCTGGGCTAGTGGAAGGTGTCCCTGCCCACAGCAGGGGGTGGAATGGGATGAGCTTTAAGGTCCTTTCCAACACACAACCATTCTGGGATTCAGACATGTAACACAAAACCCACCCGGCTTCATGCAGGTACCTTCCCACCACACTCAATCTCCAGGTAAATATATCAGCAGGGATTACAGCGGGAATATCCCCCTCTGTGTGCTGCTGTGAGATCCCACCCCTTCCCCGTTTGATTTGAGCAGCAGGAGCAAAAAGCAGGGAAGACAAAGGGCAGGGAAGCTCCCTGCAGCCTCCTCGCAGGCAGGGATGAGTCAACCTTGTGCAAACAACTCTAAAAATACAAACGGTTTATTGCAGATTAATGACACCATAAAATGGATTTCACTGGCCATTTACCAGGTGTTGATCATAAATATTTGAAGTTCAAAATAAACTTCTGTGCTGTGCCACTGTGTTGTTGTTTGTGTCTCTCCCACCTTCCCTGGGCGCCCATCAGCAGCGATGGATCAGCCCCGGGGCTGCTGTGATCGAGCTTGGGCAGGTACTGGAGACAAAGGACCTGCTCCTGCTCCCTCCCTGCAGCATGGGGTGTCGATCCACTCTCTTTTCCAGGGATCTACTGCTCCTACTGTAATTACAGTGGATGAGCCCAGAGCTGGGGAGATGTGCAGGAGATACATCCCACAGGTATCCCCCACTGGCGCTGCTGCCTGGCAGCTTTGCCCAGGAGGAGGAGAGCCCCCGCCTGCTCCCCCACTCCTCAGGGCTCATCCAGAGGCAATCCCAGGGGAAACACAGGGAAAGGGCTCACCACCGCTCTCCAGCCTCCCTGGGAGCCCCTGGACCCGTAGCCAGGCAGCCTGAGCAGGTCACGGTGCCTGGGTTTGATTCAGAAGCTCCCAGTGACAGAGCTCCAAGCAGTTTGGATTTTTCCAGCCCCATCCTCTTCCTGGGAATGAAGCAAACGTAATTCCCTCAGCTGTTTGACATGCCTCCAGCACAGAGGTCAGTGCTTAAGGGACACTGGGAATCGCTCTCCGGGATCTGGGATCCAACTTGGGCACAGCACCTGGAAGAGGTGACAAGTCAGTGATCAGCAGGAGCGTGTCCTTCCTTCCTTCTCCCCTGTGAGGATGGCTGCAGCCCCAAACACCCCTGGGAGGCTTCCTGTGGGTCCCATCACAAATCACAGGATTGGGACAAGTCCAGGAGAAGAGGAGAATGTTTTAAATGGCCAAGAGAAACAGCAGCATCGCTAAATAGCACCCATGGGGTCACCATCATCCACCAACCTTCATCATGCTTGGAAATCAAACTCTCTGACGGAGCATTAATTAAGTTTTCCAGCAGGATAAAAACACTTCTTTGCTTGGGATTTCACTCTGCTCACAAAGATTAAAAATACAGCTAATTAAAACAGGCCTGGCACACAAAGAAGGGAAGACTAAAAGGCCTTGTTATGGCTGGGAGGGGACAAAGTCCTTCCAGAGGCAGGTACAGATGACTCACGGCTGCTGAATAACCCTCCTGCTGTCTCTCTGCCATGGGGAAGGTCTCCTAGTGCTGAGTTAACTCCTCCAGCAGCTGTATATCACCTGCCAGGCAACAAAAATGTCCTGAAATTGGCTCCAAGGTAGCTGGGAGCCAAGTGCAGTGTTAATTAAACAGCCTCACTAGCTGCTCCAGACAGCTGCTCCAGACCTGCTTTACTTCCCCCCCACCCCTGGTAATTTTCAGCTCAAATGAATTATTTTCCCTGAAGCATTTCTGAAGGGCTATAGAGAAAGGATAACATTTCAGGCATTCCCTCCCATTCCTCCTGCTATCCTGTCCCATTCTTCTCTTGGCCAAATTTGTTTGGCCTGAAAAATCGAGTTGAAATAGGTATTGACCGAGAACACATCTACTGAAACGTGGAAGGGCTTCCTTCACTCCTCCCACCCTTCCCCAGAGGGTCTGGCAGCAACCAACCACCCCACAAATTCCTCACGGAGAGGGGATCATGGCCTGGGATGAGGAAAGGAGGCGAAGGGACGAACCACAGCAGATGGTGGCCAAGCTGGGGCGTCTCCGTGGCGCTGACGTGCGCGTGGGCAGCAAAAATTTCTGGCGTGAGCAGCGGCACGACCGCGGTCCCGATGGGCCAGCACCGTGTCACCAGCCCAGCACCGTCACATCGCTGGGCCAGCCCCGTCCTGTCACCAGGCCAGCGCCGTCACACCACGGTCTCTGTGGGGAAACGAGTCGCCGTCAGCAGATTGCAGCGGTTCCAGCTCTTGCAAAGCCTCAGCACGTCCGTCCTCCTTATTTACACACCAAACTCACCCTTTCCTTTTAATTAGAGCGGGCTAATTAAATCAGCACCGTGCTGTTTGCTCCTTTTCCCCCACGCACATCCAGACCCCACGGTATGAGGGCACTTCTCCTGATGTCCATAAGGAAAAAATCGCTGTGCTGCGGGCACTGAGAGCCCTTCTCCTCATCAGCGGGGGTGGCCCTGCAGGGAGCACAAAATCCACCATTTCCCTATTTCTCCCTGGAAACACCTCCTGGCTCTGGCCCTTGCCCGGCAGCCGGAGCCGCTCTCAGCTCGGCCGGCAGCATCATCTAGTGGCCATGGCCTCGCCACACGGAATCGTAGGATCGGGAATATCCTGAGCTGGAAGTGACCCACCAGGATCATCCCGTCCAGCTCCTGCCCTGCACAGACACCCCAACGACCCCACCCTGTGCATCCCTAGGAGCGTTGTCCTTGAAGTCTGGCAGCCTTGGGGCCGTGCCCATCCCCTGGGGAGGCCGAGTCGCCGCTCGGGGTTGCTTTAGGCTGATATTAAATAATAAATAAAGTTCTGCACACGTGGCGGTGCGAGGATAACGGGGCAGCGCCGGGCGGGCTCAGCGGCTGAGGGGAGCGGGCAGGACCCACCCGGGAACACCCGTGCCGGGGGTGCCGGGGGTGCCGGGGGTGGGATGGCCGCGTTTTGGGGCGATTTTGGGGATCGGGAGCCCCGCAAAGCGAAGCGAAGAGCAGCGCGGCGCAGGGGAAGTTTGTCCCCTGCGCCACCCCGTCCGTCGCCACGGCAACCGGCGCGCCCGCCATGGCGGCGCCCAGCGTGTTCCTGCTGGCCGTGAGCGGCGAGATCGAGAGCGGGGAGGTGCGTGAGACCCCAGGACACCGGAACACCCCGGAGGGATGGGGGGATCGCCCCCAGCCCGGTCCGCGCGGCCCCGGCAGAGTGGCCTGTCTTCGGTCTCGGTGCTGCGTCCGCCCGCGGGGGATGAGAATCTGCCCCCCCTGAGCCTGCCCGGCCTCAGCCCCCAAACTCAACCCATCCTCATCCCCCTCAACCCTGCACACCCTCAGCCACCCATAACCCTGCCTGGCTTCATCCCCCTTAACCCATCCCTGTCTCAGCCTCCCCCAAACCCATCCCAGTCTCAGCCTCCCTGACCCAACCTNTCTCTCTCTTTCTCTCCCGCAGTTCCCGGGATTCGATGACCTCTACTGCAAGTTCTCCTTCGTCTATGGCCAGGACTGGGTCCCTACAGCGGTACAGCCCCTGTGCCCCCCTGTCCCCACCCTGTGCCCCCATGTCCCCACCCTGCCCACCAGACCCCCAGGCTCATCCCAGCCCCAGGCTCACCCCACGTTCCCTGCAGGGTCTGGAGGAGGGAATGTCCCAGATCACCTCCAAGAGCAGCGTCTCCCCCACCACGCTCGTCTGGAACTTCCCCATCGACATCACCTTCAAGAGCACCAACCCTTTTGGCTGTGAGTGCTGGGGGGGGGGGGGGGGTCCAGCCCTGGTTCCAGACCCCCTCTCACCCCCATTTCCTTGCAGGGCCGCAGATTGTGCTGAGCGTCTACGGGCCTGACTTCTTCGGCCACGACGTGGTCAGAGGTTACGGAGCTGTCCATGTGCCCTTCGTGCCGGGGAGGTGAGTGCCAGCCCAACCTGCAGGGCTGAAACAGATTCTTGTCCTGTTATTCTGTTGTTTCAGAAACAAAAACACCTCCCGTGTCTCCTCATCATGCCCTGTCAGTTCACTGCAGAGATTTTCTAGCAGAACTCTTTCATTACCAGCTAAGTTGTGGTAATCCTCTAAAGCCCAGACTGGCCTGTGAAAAGCCCACCTATGAAGCTCAGTTACTCACCTCTCCCCCATCACTCCAAGCACACAAAAAGTTCTCATTGCCACCACTGGGAGTGGAGGAAGATCCGACGTTCCTGTGCAAACAAACCCTTCCTGTGTGAAGGGAAAGTACCACACCTGGAGATGAGCAGTGCTCTGATGTGTCAGGAGCTCTGTGCCTTCATAAATAGAAAAATCTTGCTGTTTGTTCGTTCCTGAAGTTCTGGGGGTCTCCTCTTTGTTTCAGGCACAAAAGGACCATTGCTATGTTTGTCCCAGAGTCCACCTCGAGGCTGCAGCAGTTCACGAGGTAATAATTAATGACTTTACTTCATTAAAGTCCCTCTTGCCCTTAGCCACAGAGGCATTTGCAGCTGCTGGGTGGTGCAGAGCTGTGACTGCTCTGTGCCATAACCAGGCAGTTTTGTGTTCTGTAGGTAAAATCACATTTTCAGGTGCCTGGGTCTTTTTTAAAAGCTTTCTGCAAATATATTAATTACCTGCTAACTGCACTGAATTCCTGCCTGAATCTTCTTGGGGCTGTTCTGGAAGGACAGCCACAGTAAGAGAAAACCCATGATAAAACAACTCCCATTCCACATTTTTGTATGTATTCAAGGTCTCCAAGCCTCTCTGGGGGATCAAGTGGAATTTTTCAACAATATCTTTGCCACAGAAAGATTCTTCTAGCCTAGAAAAAACCTGGATTTAACAAAATCTGTATGAAATCAGTTGCATTTTTTTTCCTTAAGGCAAAACTTACCTTTGATTGAAGTAGATCAATAAAGTGAGTCAGGCTTCAAAACCCTCTTGGCAGTCTCATTAACCCCCCCGATGTGCATATCATGCCCTGGATCAATCTAAGCCACCCAATTCATTGTTTTTTATTTTCTTCTCCAAGCTGGTTCACAGGGAGACGCCCGGAGTTCACCGACCCCAAAGTGGTGGCACAGGGAGAAGGACGGGAAGGTGAGTCCTGGCAGCTCCTGGCTGCTTAGCCAGCCACCTTTGGGTGATAAAAAAAGTGCTCCACAACTAATCCAAAGCCTCTTTTAACTGGATTCATCCCCATCCTCTCTGTCCCAGTGACCAGGGTGCGATCCCAAGGCTTTGTGACCATTTCCTTCAACGTGATGACCAAAGATCTGCACAAGCTGGGCTACGACGTCGGCCCCGCGGCCCTGCAGAGCCCCTCCCTGGAGCCTGGGGCACAGGGGCTCCACAGGTTCTGAGCTCCCCAGGACATGCTCAGAGCTCAGCACTTTGGGCTTTTTTAGGGAAAGGAGGAGCTGCTTCAACTCAGTCATTCCAAAAAACACCAGCCCAGGAGGATTTGGGAAAATTACCGAGCCTGATCCTCTCAGTAAGGTTGAAGTAGTGTGTAAATTGATGTCATCTGATAACATTCAGCGTTTTTAGGGATCAGACTGTCTCAGAGTAAGGCCTGTAACAAAGTATTTTTATAGCAGCCTTTTGTACACCTTTTTATAGAATTAATGATGTGGAAAGTTCAGAGCTGTAGCAGTTTCCCTGTGGTTAAAACTTTGCAAACTCAATTCTTTTTAGTGATTTTTTTTTTTGGTGGTACAAATGAGGAATTGAAATTATTGCACCTTCCAAAAATGGTCCTGTGAAGCGCATCCCTCTCTAAGCTCTTTTAGGCTGAATAAACTCCGTTGTATCCATAGGTTTGTTTGTCTTTCTGCTGCTAAGGGGGTTTATTTGTTTGTGCCAGGATGTTTTTAAGCCCTAAACCATCCAAGCTCTGCCACACTTAGAGGTACAAAAGAAAAAGAAGTGTTACAATGCAGTGACTAATTGCTGAGGCATTTTCCTATTTAATTTTGGGCATGTAACCTCCTGTGTTTGACTGCAAACCCCAGGAGAATGACACCACCTCCCTAAAAGGGAACTACCGAGACCTCCAAGTGTAGAAATCTCAGGAAGAACAGCCAGGGATGAACCACAAAGCCTCCAGGACACAGCTCAACACAACAGCCAGGCAGAGATTGTTCTTATCCGCAGGGGCATGGAATAAATACAATTCCTGAAAACATAAAGTGGTCACTGGAACGTTGCTGCGAGCAGCAGCACCTTTTATACGACATGTAAATACTTTTCCAAACGTTTTTAGGGATGATTTTTCTTTCCTGCATTCCTCCTGCCTTGTTTTTGTTGACTCCACACTTGCAGTGGAGCTGTTGTGGTAATTTGTAATCTCTGAACTGAGTCATGTTGGAATCCAAATCCAGAAGCATTTCCTGTTGCCTCAGAGGAGACTCAAGGAATTTTGTTTCCTTTTTACAAGTTTGGGAAGCAGTCAGCTGCAGTAGCAGGAGAAATATCTGTGTTTGAAATGCTTGAGAGGCAAATATTGAACCTCCTGCTGCTGCCTAAATACCCACTTTCCCCTTGAGCACAGTTCCTGCCCACATTCCAACTGGAACTAAGCTGCTGCAGGCATGAGGAACCTGTGAAACCCACGGAAAGCCCAAACCTGGTGCCCACAGGGAATTTATTCACACCCAGCTCTGCATCCTGGTGCTCCAAACCCCTGAATTCCCCCTGTTCCGAAGGAGCTGTTGGATGTTTAACCCCAGTGGGACCAACCAGACCTGACCCAGCTTCCCCCTGACAGCTGAGGGGAAGGAAGGTTAAAAACAATGAAAAGTAAAAATCCTAAACTCCGTGAAAGAGTTTGAATATCTCACCTTGAGATATTTAAGCTGCTCTCTAAGCAGATCCCACACTGCTGCCTGCATTATTAGGACTTTTTACCTGTTTCCTCTGGGTTTAGTTGGATTTTGGGTTTTTTTTTGGCTCCTCGGTGCCTTGAGTACATCTAAGACCTTCACCTACCTTCCTCGAGGGTTGGGTGTATCCTTGAGTGTTTCCCCCAGGGCATCACCCAGGGGCTGATGTTTGGAATCAGCGTTTCCCAACTCCAATGCCATTCCTTGGATCCAAGGAGCAGCTGTTGATATCCCTCAGGAACACGTTTCTCCCAGAGCTGGCCTTGCTGCTGCCTTTATCATTTCCTGGTTGAAATCTCTGCTCCTCAGGTGTGGCTGAGTGTTTGCACCTGGGGGGAATCTCTGAATAAAGATGGACACGACACCATGAGCAGGGACCAGTGGCAAGGAAGGGATTTCAGATCCCTAATTGTTCATGGAAGTGAAACCCTGGAAGAACCAGTGCTTGAAGATCAGCCAAACCCCAGTAAAACCCAGCCTTGCTGCAGCAGAGGCTCACAGTGGTTTCCTCTCGGTCACGCTGATGGCAGCTGGAACACCCTGCTCGTTTCCTGGTTAATCATTCTCCCTTCTCTCCAAACCTGCACTGAAATTCCCAACCCCGCAGCAGCTGCACGAGGCTCTCAGCTGGAGCTGCAGCTCTACCTCGTTCCTCTGAAATCTCTCCCACTGAGAGATTTTTGAATGTGAAATTGCTCATTATCCCCCTAATTCGAGAAGGGCAGGGAAAAAAAATCTTCCTGGAGAACGAGGACTGACACAGGAGGCGCTTCCAGGCCAGCACAAACCAGGCTGGGGGCTAAGGAAGCCTGGGGGATGTCCGGGGACTCTGCAGCTCTCCTGGCCTGGAGAGGCTTTGGATTCACTCCATGGGAGTTTATCCCGGGAGGGACACAGCCAAGGGCAGGCACTGAACAGCAGCTTGGGGATCAAACCCTCCAGAAAAAGGAAAACCATTCAGACAATCCTTAGGAATTGGTATTTACCGCCTTTCCCACCAAAACTACGAACAGCAGCAGCAGCAGCTCCTGCCCTCTCGTGGCTGTTCCCAACCTTTAGGAAGACGCTGGAAGTGGTTAATAACCATTAACTCAGAGGCTAAATGAAGGACACCGAATTTTTCCTGTTTCTCCGTGGAAATTGCTCCGTGCTGGCTGCCCTGGCACTGCCCCTTGTCCCCAGAGCAGCGGGCAAACACCTCCCGGGGCTGCTCCACGGGGAGCGGGAGCGAGCCAGGAATCTGAGCATCCACGAGTGCTGGAGAAGCCGGCTCTGCCCCGAGGCTACCGGGCTGCTTTACACCAGCAGTTCTGCGGCAGCTGGGAATTATCTCCATCTGAAAATGAGATGGATTCGAGCTGACAGCAGCTTCTCCCCAGCAGCAGTGTCGGGTGGGGAGCAGGAGATCCTGTGAAATGCTCCAAAGGAAAAAATCAAACACCCAAGCACAGAGCAGCCACGCTTGAAGAAAATCGGGGCTGTAGCTCCAATCCTTCCCAGGTTTGTAGCGTTTCCCCCCATTTGTGTCACTGGACATCTGGGAGGAATAAAGGCCCTGGATCCAGTGCTGGACACGGATCTGTGGGGTCACAGGAGGACAGGACAGCGGCGGTGGGAGCAGTGGCAGAGCCAGGCTGGCACCCACAGCCTGGAGCACTCCCCATTCCTGGGGACATCCAGACCCGGAGAACCAGCAGGAGCCCCCACCCGGGGCCTCTTCCCTTGGGGCTGGCAGCACCACGTGGGCCAGCAGCAGCGGGATGGGCTGGTGGCCGTGGAGAACACACCCAGGACATCTCCGGGGTGTCCCTCGGATCCGAGCCCCCCGTGAGGGCACAGTGAACCCCCCCCCCCACCACCCAGCCCAAGGTGCAGGCACACCTGAGCCAGCAGCACGTCTGGAGCAGCCACCAGTTCCCTCCAGTTTGGGATGTGTTCCAGGCCAATCTTCCAGGCCCCGGCAGGAGCCCAGCAAAGAGCTGGGCAAAGGCCACCCCAACCCCACCCCAACCCCACCCCTGTCCCCTCTCAACAGCCACCCTCGGGGTGCAGAGGGGATCCCTGAGGGCTTTTTCCATCAGCTGGGGAGTCTTCTGGGAGGCAAATGGGGGGAGCTCAAACCCCAAGCTCCGAGACACTCGTGGGTGTTTGCAAACCCAGGAATCACCTCCACGTTTGGAGCTCAGGAAGCAAAAAATCCCAAACCTAGCAGAGCTCCCAGTACCCTCCAGCGCAGCCTAACTGGGGCTGGGGAGCACAGGACAGCACAAATCCCTCAGAAGCCATCCTTTGGGCACAGAAAGCAGGGCTGAGCCCGCGGGATGGGGGGAAGAACACAACCTGCTTTCCCAGCGGGATCTGAGGGATCCAGCCTCGTCCTTCAGAGGGAAGAGCAGCAGACGGAACTGTTGAAGGCGTCTATTTTTGGCTGTCTATTCAGGCCAGGATATTCAAGTACCCAAATTCACCTCAGAGAATATCATCACTCCATTTAGTGCCAGACTTGCTGATGAAGATATTAAAAAAGCAGAAAAAAACCCCCACCACCATCACCCAACACAAACCCAGGCAGCCCACGGAGCTGCTACACCACGGTAGAACTGGCTGCCGAGAGCTTGGATAATCCATGGATTTCATTCCATGGCCACAAAAAGCCCTTTAAGAAGAACGCAGACCTGATTTTCACAGGTTCCAGGGAGAGAAGGACAGCAAGTGCCCGGTGATTTCCCATCGCAGGCATTACCAGAGGTGGTTCAGCCGCGGCGCTGTGGAGAATTCCCGGAGGGTTGGGGGGCGGATGGGTGGGACCAGCCCACGCCGGGTCAGCGTCCTGTGGAGGATCCTCGCCTCCATCCCCTCCCTCCAGCCCACCAAGCCCAGCCCCGGGTGTTGATCCCGCAGGAGCCGGGAGAGGGAGTGGATCCCACACGGGGGTTATCAGTCAGCTTATCAGCGACGGGAAATCCGACGTCTCTGCTCCGGCAACATTCCCCTGGCTGGGATGGAGTTCTGATCCGGCCTCCAGCAGTCCCAGTGGTTAAACAGGGCAGAACCCCGCATGCCATTCCTGCCTGGGAGGATCTCTAAGCAATCAAGCTGCAAAGCTGGCAGCTCCCGTGTCCCAGCGAGGTTTCCTGTCGGGAAGCAGCAGGCAGGGAGCTGGGAAGGCAAACTCCACCTTTACTCCGGCTTTATCCGGGTGATTTGAGATGTCATTGATTTCCCTTCACCTGAAATGGGAACGTGTTTGCTCAACAAGTGCCAAGAACAGCTCGGGCAGAGGGATGTGAGCGTGGGCTGAGTGCTCACAGATGATCCTGGAATGCTTTGGACAAGGGCCTGGAGTGACGGGGCAAGGGGAATGGTTTCTCACTGCCAGGGGGCAGGGATAGATGGGATATTGGGAACAAATTCCTCCCTGTGAGAAGCCCTGGCAGTGTCCAAGGCCATGCTGGACACGGCTTGGAGCAGCCTGGAATAGTGGAAGGTGTCCCTGCCCATGGCAGGGGGTGGAATTTTCTTTAATCTCTCAGGGAGATATTTCCCAAACCCATGAGGGCCCCATGACTCAGTCCAGGTCTGGGACAGCTCCGGGCTCTCCCTGCACAGCCCCAGGATGTGCTGTGACCCCCCAGGGTATCCCCACATGCCCCCATTCCTCATTTACCCCCTCACCCTCTGCACAGCAGTGGGCTGGGTTACCCTGGCTGAATGCCAATTCCCTATGGATCACCAGACCCTGCCACATTCCCTCATGGGAATTGGCACCAAGGGGAACCTCCCACTCCATGAAACCCCAAGGCTTCAACAATTACAGGGTACAATCAAGCAATAGCAAAACAGAACTGCCACCACCATGTCCCACCCTCTGGCTCTTCACCATTCCTAATCCCAAGCTCCCAAACAAACACCAGTCCTTAGGAAATCCAACCCACAAATGGGGAGAAGGTGACCTGGGAAGCGCTTAACTTGAAAAAGATGGACGTTTTGAACATGAGGGGTTCATAAATCGGGTTGGTTCCCTGAAATGCAGCTTGCAGGGTGTTGCAGAGGCCTTGCCAAAGCCAGAGCATGAGATGGGCCCAGCCCTTCCCTCACAGTTCCGTGAAAAGCAGCGGAAGGGGCAGAGCTGCACCCTCAGCCCAGCAGAGAGAGGCGGCACAAACGCACTCAGCAAAAACTTCAGCAACAGCAGCGGGGCTGAGGGGAAGCCAAAAGATAACTCCTTATCCAGAGTCCTTTTCCTCTGCAAAGGGGCAAATCCTCCTCACCCCACAGGAGAGGAAGAGGAAATGTGGAATGGGGGAGCAGCTCTGGCAAGGTCAGCGGAAACCTCAACCACAGGCAGAGCTCTGCTCTCCACAGGCTGGGACAGCTCAGGCTGCCCTGGCTCACACAGCAGGGGGTATCCTCCAGAACCCTCCAGAACCCTCTAGAATCCAGCTCCTTTGGAAGGGATCAGAATCACCACAGCTTCCACTCCGAGCCATTCCCACATCTTCCATACAGAGAGGGATTTAGCTTAAAATGTGCAATTCCAAGAGGCAGGAGTAAAATCAGAGAATGCCAGACTGGGTTGGGTTGGGAGGGACCTTAAAGCTCATCCAGTTCCAACCCCAACACCTTCCGCTGTCCCAGGGTGCTCCAAGCCCCGTCCAGCCTGGCCTTGGACACTTCCAGGGATCCAGGGGCAGCCACAGCTTCTCCAGGGAAACCGGAGCGTTACTGGAGCAGCAGCTGCCCCCAGAACCCCCAGCCAGCTCCAGCTGAAACCAAACCAGAGGCTTTTCTCCCCAAAGCCACCTTTCCCACGGTCACATCTCCAGCCCTGCCGCAGCTTCAGCATTAATTAGTGATCATTGATTAGTGATCAGCCTGATTGGCAGCAAACTAAACAGGGAACCTGGAGGGGCTCTGGAGAGGCAGCTCTCGATGCCGCCTGCTAATGAAGTGCCCTTCAATTAAAGCAGCCAGAATTAGAAGCTGGAATCGCTTCCCAGCTGGAAGCAGGCGCCCTGCCACATGATCCGTGGGACAGAGCCAAGGCTGAGCTACAAAAGTGGGAAGCAAGGACGCCCCAGGTTCTGTCACAGCTCCCCAATCCTCATTCCACAGCCTCCTTCCCCAGATTCCTGCCTGGACACAAATCCAGAGCCTCCTCCGAGGCAGCACTCCAAGATCCCTCCACAGAGGCTGTTCCAGGGGCAGCGTGGTTTAAAGAAGGACTTCAGTCACCTGCAACACAACAAGTCTTCATTTTTATTGAGTTAGTAAGGTCCCAACTGACCCTGATTTCAGTGAGCCATAGAAACCCTCCTCTCTCCCAGCCGGAGCAGCCTGTCCCGGGAAAAGTGATGGATGCATCCAAGGAATCCCCCTGGCAGCGCCCAAGCAGCACCCCTCAGTCACAGGGAGATCCCTCCAGCCACAAACCTTCCACCAGCTCACCCCAAACCCACCAGCTTCCTGCAAACCTCCACCGAGCAGGGCTCGGGTGGGAAGGGGATCACAAACACCACGGAGAAGCTTGGAAAAAGCGACACGGCCGGGATAGAAGCAATACAATTTTAATTCTGACCAGTCACCTACAAACCCCTCGTCTTTCCACTGTTCCGATGGCATCGTTTAAATATCACATCTGTGACATCGCTTTGGGGGGGGGGAGGGAAAAAAAAATGACACAAAGATACAGACATTATGATACAATAGTACAAATGATAAATTATTTATACAGTAAATAATGTCAATAGTCAGCACAAATCCAGAAAAAGCAGCCGGCTCCCGGGATTATGGAAAGTTTGGGAAATATTGGAATTGTAACACTTGGAAAGGAAGCGAGTGAGATTCTGCTGGAAAAAAGAAACCTCCTCTTTCTCCACGTCCTGTGCAATATTCAGGCAGACAGCACACCTCAGAACTGGGACAGCAAAGGGGCACTCGGGCAACAAGAGTTGTCTTGGCTACGGGACTTCCCAAAAACTGTAAACACCACAACCCACCAGGGCTTCCCCTTCCTGCCCCCTCCACAGCTGGGTTTCTCTAGAGTATAAAACTGAATAAATAACTGAGCTTATTTTGGGGGGTGGAATTATGCCAAGGTAAGGGGAGGGGTCTATTTTTATTTTTTTTTACAAAATATTTAACACTTTTCTCTTTGGTCAATTTGACCAGTAAGGCTATTTTGGGCTACTAACATTTTAAAAATGAACAGAGAAAAAAAAGCACTTTGAATATTTGCAAAGTGAGAAAAAGAAGGAGAAGAGGGGAAATGGAGGAATGGGGCAGAGGGGATGCGAGGGGACACAAAAACATCCTCCAGAAATGTGGGAGGGCCAGGAAGGAGGGAGGATTATTCTGGAGAGCAGGAAAATCATCACAAAAAGAGCTGGACCATTCAGAGCATCCCCAGCCAGGACAGTGACCCCCTGTGCCACCCCCTGAGGACACAGCCCAGCCCAGGAACATTTACCAAACCAGCTCATTCTCCTCCTAAACTCAGCTCCTGCCACAAGCCCTCTGCCAGGCTGGGATCTGAGCTTGGTTAGTCTCAGCCTAAATCTCAACAGCACCAGAATTTGGGGTGTGGCTCCTCAGGGAGCCTCCTCGGGGTTTGTTGTGCCATAAATGTGTCTTTAATACAAAAGGGATAAAGTTCTTGGGGCAGTGATTTGGTAAAAGCAAAATATCTGCCATTCAACAGCTTCATTAAACCAGGGCTCCCTCCCAGGGCACAGCTTTAGCAATTCATGGTGACAGCTCCAACTGCAGATTATTTCAGCACTTTGGGTATTTCTTATCAACCCCATCTTGCCGCTAAAAAGTGAGCCAGGACTTGGCCAGGACTTTTGGCTGGACAGACAATGCCCCATCCCACTGCAGTTCAGGTGACAGACTAAGGGAAAAACACCGAGTGACCTCGATGCCAGTGCTGATAAAATCAAACTGGGAAAACAACCCCGGATAAATCTCGCCACAGATCAGCTGGAAAGCACTTTCCCCCCCAGTCTGCAAGAATCACACCCTTCCTGCTCTACGCTTTTCAATAACTTCAACAACAACAAGAAAGGTCTTTTTCCTTACTCTGAAAGGCAACACAAATGGGGTTTTGTTTAGTTTTTAAAGACAGGCTGGGTGTGGACAGCAATCCTCTTTCCTCCAATATAAAAACAAGAGTAGATGAAGATTGGGAAATGCTCCTTGCCAATTCCAGAGGATCCCAGAGGATCCAACATCTGCAGGGGAGCATCCACACACTGAGCATTCCGTGCACTACCAGAGCTACGCTGACCTACACAGCTCCAATCTGGGATTGTGCCCTAAACCTGATCATCCTTCAGCCTCCCCTTCCCACCAGGAGATCGATCCCAGTCCTCCCATGGGATCCAGCCCCTCTCTGGCCCCACAGGGAATTGTTCTACCACAACACAACTCCGGCAAATTCTATTTTCCCCCTCTTAATTAGGGAAAGGTGCCCTGCAGGCAGGAGGGAGCACTGGGATATCCCTTTCCGTGGATTTTTGGGAGAGCAGAGCTCAGCCCCGTCGAGGCCGGGGCTCCAGCAGAACCCCTGAGCGCGGTTTGGTGCCCAGGAGTCCAAACGTGAGAATTAAAAAGGGATAATTCATCTCCCAAGGGATGGCTGCACATGGAACCAGTTATCCTACGGAGTGCACCTTCCAACAGGGAAAAAGCAGTGGGTAAAATGAAACAAGTTGTGTTCGTACGTCAGGATTTTTAACAGCTCCAGAAGTTTTACACGGAAAATAAAACCAAACAGCCTCTCTTGGGATCTTCATCAAGGCTAAAAGTCTGTCCAGTCTGGGGATTGGGAAACGGGAACAAATCAAGGGAAAGGCGACTTTAGTGTTTTTTCTTTTTAATGCAGTCTTAAATCATGTTATGCTCAAATTCAATTCATCTAAAAATAATTAGTCACGAGGATTTGTTTTTGATTTGCATTATGAATACTTCATTTAAAAGTAAATATTTTAGTGTTAATCTTCCCTTTTAAACTCTCTTTACAGAAACAAAGAGCTAAAACCATAAATAAGAGGGCATTAAAACCATAAAAATGACATTTGCCAATATCTTAATTTTTCAGCCAGACTTGATAAATCTATCAAAACCAGACAGTTAAATAAGAACCACATTATAAAAATTAGCAAAAAAAGGACTATTAGGTAACTCTGCAAACTCAAAATATGAAACTGTACTAAACAAAATATGTGCAAAAGTATACAAGAGTAACTGCATATAGCAAGGTTAAGCCTGAATTAGTTTTAAAGCTTGCCCCGGTGAAACTGAATTCAAAGTTGTCCCACTGTATTTCTTAGTTTTTTTTCTGTTCTTTTCTTTTTTTTTTCCATTTTTTTTTCTTTCAACTCACATTGTAAGTCAAATAAAAACAAAATACACATGAAAAAACTTCCAAACGAAGCTGGTACTGGACAAGCACAGAGCAGGACACTCACTCAGCACGAGTGCAGCCACTCACAGAGAGTTCCAGGAGTCCTTAGAGTAGTGTAGGAATTCAACACTGCACACGACAGCACAACTCGAGCATGGTCTTGGGTGTTTTGTCTGGGGTTTTGTGTTATTTTCCTTTCGAGACAAGCTTGCTTTTCTCAGTCACACCTCAGAGATACCAAAGCAGTGCGAGTTTGCAATGTTTAATGCATAAAAACCAAGCCCCCCTGGGCCCTCCGGGTCGGTCTCTTCTAAGAGTAAGGACTATGGGTGAACCAACAGTCTAGAACTGTGTGTAGTTATGTGCAAAACATTCACTAGCACTCGGAATCTCAGGTCTATCTTACGGGCAGAGGAAGTGACAGATGCAGGGGAAGAGTAAATTCAGGAATCCAGCACATGATCTGACATCTACAAAATAGCCAACGGAGTTTTCGAATGGCAGGTTCTCTCCCTAGAAAGTGTATTTGAAATGATTAACAAAGTAACAAAAATGGGCAGAATCTAACTTTGGTGAAAAGTCTGAACATTTCACATGATGCTCAACAAGCCAAAGTAAGGTACCATCTGTAGCAAAGACTAGATTTAGATTAACTGGTAAGTAGAGACAACTCTTCAAAGATCATAACTGTAAACTGCAAATCTACTTCCAAGTCTCTCACACACCGTTCAGTCCACACAGGCCACGTTCGTTTCGCTGGAAAGACTTCAGCCTGGAAACACTAGGAAAAGAAAAGTTCCTTTAATTGGGTCTTTATAGGAGGAAAGGGTTAGTTGTATTTGCAGACTGGGAGGCTGCCGGCGGCATTCCTGTACTGTGCAGAGCTTGGGGCATTGATCCTGCAATGCTCAGCCCCTGGCCCATCCTGATGGACGCCACGGTGCCCATGGCCGGCAGCGGGGCCATCCCCACGGGCACGGAGGCCATGGAAGACAGAGGTATTGGCTCCATGCTCATCGGGGGCACAGCGCTGAAGGAGGGGCTGCTTCCCATCACGGGACTCGCTCTCATCTGGTTCAGGGTCAGTGGCTGAGGCTGGTTCACCTGGAAGGGGTTGATTGGAGTCGGTGCGGTGGCGGCACCTGGGTTGGAGAGAAGGGGACAGAGATGGCGCTGCCATCAACACCGGGGTCTGGAAATTGTCTTTCCTGGCAAAGAGCACTCCCTGTGTGCGTCCCCCCCACCAAAACACCCTGTGGAGCACCTGCCACCCAGCAAAGCTGAGCACCAGCACAGTCTGTTCCCTCGCAGCAGCCAATGCCTCCAACACCCCTTCACTGACCAACAGCTCTCACTTCTGACAGCCCTGACTGGAGACAGAGGTTTCAAATCTGGTTACCTGGAACAGCCCTAACCATGACATCCACATCGCTGATTTCATTTTTTAAATGCTACTTTGCAAGCTCTCTGTGCTCCTTCACTGCAGAGAGTGGGTTTACATTGGGTATTGGGAAGGAATTCCTCCCTGTGAGGGTGGCGAGGCCCTGGCACAGGGTGCCCAGAGAAGCTGTGACTGCCCTGGATCCCTGGAAGTGTCCAAGGCCAGGCTGGACAGGGCTTGGAGCACCCTGGGATAGTGGAAGGTGTCCCTGGCCCGTGGCAGGGATGGTTTTTAAGGTCCTTCCCAAACCGTTCTGGGACTCTGTGATTTGTACGTTTGCTCCGAGCTCTCAGCAGCCACCTCCATTTTCATGTTTTTGGCACCGAGCTCGGACAAGAATTCCCAAAGTAAACAACTTGTTTCCGAATTACAGCGGTGCTCGAAAAAGCAGAGCACAACTTTCCCAGCCTTTGAGGTTCCCTGGATTGCTGCCAGCCCTGCAAATTCCTTTTACCATACAAGCCCAGGATTATTTGGATGGCCCAGTGACCCCTCACAAACTTTTTGTAGTACCCGGGAAGGGCAGATACACAGATTTCCTCTCTCTCCCTGCTCACTGCCAGGGCTGCTCAGAATCACTGCCTTCTTCCTACTCAGGGGTTTTAATAAACTGACTTTTTTTTCCATTGGAAGAGTTAAGAAAATAAATTCTGCAAGATCATTTCCAAGTGTTTCACCCTACGAGCAACACAGCAAAATGTCAGTGCAAATTTCAGCTTTTAAAAAACACATCTGCCACATGTTTGGTGTCACCATTTCAGTCTGCTCGAAGCAAGGGCTCACTTCTAACAGGCCCAGCTTACAGGAGAACTGCAACAGCCATTTTTTTTTTTCCCAAAATACACTGAGAATGTGTTTTCAGACCAAACTGGCTCATTGTGCCAGCCTAAGACACGCTAACCAGCAGCTCACTGAATTACCCTGCAGAGTTTGCTCTCAGGCTGCAGCCAGAGATCTCCTGTGCCTGCTGCAGCTCCAGGAGAAGGGCAGTTCCAACCTGCTTCCACAGGAACCTACTACCTATAACCTTCCCAAGGTAATCTTACCTGTTTTGACAATAACCAGCTGGAGTTCAGCCATTTTTAACAATCCCAAACCTTCCAACACAGATCATTTTCAGTGAGGGGAAGGGGAACTGCTGGAGTAAAGTTCAGCTGCAGAACAAGAGCAGAGACTTTGTGGTTTTGGGGACTGTCACTGTGCTGGGTGAGCCCAGGATGCCTCTCTGAGACTCTCCTGCTCTTGCTCATGATCTGCTGGCTGAAGTAACCAAGAAAACCAAGCCCAAATCACCCTTCTTTAACTCCAACAGCACTGAGCTATGCAGAGCTCTCCTGCAGAAGGGAAAGCTAAAATAGAAACATGAAGGACTGTGCAGAAACCAACCTGGTGCCAAGAATGGGTTCAGTGAAGTAACAGGTTGTGGTGGCTTAGACACCAGAGAATCCAGGTTCACCAGGGCAGCGTTGGGGCCCAGGAAGGACTCCGGGGTTTTTCGGGCTGCGCTTTGTTTGCCTGACGTCCCACTCGAGTGCTGGGACTCAAAGAGATCAGGACTCGTGGTACCGCTGTGCTGGGATGGCAGAGTGGAACCTGATTCAGCTGCAACAACACAAAGGGACAAACCAAACTTCTGGTTAATCCACAGAGCCAGGCAGAGAGAACCCTGAAGTGTGTGAGAGCAGAAATGCTTTATTCTAAGTCTGTGTTAGTCAGGGCTCAGTGTTTCAGGCGGTTACACCCTCTCAGCATGCAAGCAGGTCAATGTTCTTTAGGAGAGCATGAAGAAGCTACAGTCAGAGTTGCAGTGCTCTACTGATGGAATTCCCACAGCTTTGCTGCTCCAGGTGGGACTCACAGGCTCCAAGGAAAAGATACTCCAAAGCCTTGGCCTGTGCCCTCGCCCTACACCACTGCTGTGCCCTTCCTAGCTGGATTCCACCCAGGGTTTCTCTGTTGGGTTCAAAAAGCCCAGCTGTGCTTCAGGCAGAACCATCCTGAGAGCAATGGTACCACAGCACTGACAGCTGAGGGTCTGGCAGTTTTAATTTACTGACCACTGGCCAGAGAAAAAATAAATTAGAGTATTTGTAAAAGGTATTTTCTCATCTTCCTACTGGAATTTGCACATCTGAGGAATTCAGTCAGCATGGTTCTGGTGGACTCTCTGAGTGTAAGCCCTGCTCCAAACATAATGGACACTGGGAATTAAGGAGTCCAACAAATTTCTGGGTCAATGCAGCAAAAGGTCACACAGTGCAATTCCATGGATTACAGTGCAAAAGGCCCATTCCCCACGAGTTCATGCACAGGCCAAAATGTGAACAAGGAGCTTTTACTGCTGCATCATCACTTCCTTCCCTTTGTGAAAGCTGATTTTTTTGTTCAATAAAATTTAATAATAGATACATTTGTTGCTGTGACTGTCACCCAACCTGTCCACATGCTAAGAATTTGATTCGTACCTGGCTTTTTGGAAGTTCGAAGTGTGTCAAATTCAGAAAAATCATCTTTAACTGTACCATTCAAATTACTGAAGAGGTCAAAAGATGTACTTCCTGTTCAAAACAACAAGACAGCCCTGTCATTAACACATCTTCCATTGCATCACACAGCTGATCCTCCTGGAAGCAATTCCTAACCCATTCCTGTTACCAAGAAGCCACGACAGGTTCCAGGGCAGCAGCTGGGAGTGCTCCTACTCTGAGCCAGGAGCTGGGAGAAGGAGAATGTCACAGAACTGTCCTTTCTGACAGCATGGAACAACTAATTCAGAGCAGTTTGCTTTTAGATCAGTGTAGGGCACACCTGAGCATGCTGGGGTTTGGTTGATTGAGTGTCTGCACTAGAGACAAGCAGATATTGCTGCGGAAGGAGAGAACAGAAACGGATTTACAGCCTCTACTATCAAGTGTTAATCAGCCCTCAAGTAAACACCACCAGTGATGATTTCACTTCTGCTTCCCAAGTGGAAAGGAGGAGGAATGCCATAGCAAAGGTTGTGGAGATGGTAAAGCCCCGTTAGCTGAAGCACCAGCACTCGCCCCGAGTTTGCAATCAGTAAAACATCGCCATTTCAAAATGTGGACACACTCTTACCTCAGATTGGAGGCATAAAAAACACACCTAAATGACCAACAATCACGCTCCTGAACAGCTTTAAGGTTTGTGTGGGTATTTTTAATGAGCTGAAATGTTTTCCTAATTTAATTTTAACCTTCAACACATTTCAAGCAAAAAGAGCACAAGATGACAAACTCCAAGAGAAGGAGTGAAGATTGAATATAAAAACAGAATTTGTCAAGAACAAAGAGCCACCAGAGTTAAAGGCTCATTTCACACTGCTCCAGTTACTGCCCTTTGCCCAGGGAAAAGCTGCTTAGACAACTTTTTGCAGCACTCAGATTCCTTTGTCTGTTGTGCACCGGGATGAATGACGAGCAGAAAATGCATTTTGGATGCTTTTAGCCACGGTGCCAATATGAAAATGCCAGGTATTAACACTCATCAAGGTTGCATTAGTTACAGAGCACGAACAGACAATTACAGCAGCACCTTCTGCATCTTTACAAGGGCTCAGGGAGGGTTTCACACCCTCAGTCTGAAGGAACAAACCTTCATTTGCACCTCTAAAAGTCTCCTCCGAGCTGCTCAACCTGTCAATCTACATCTGCAGAGCTATTTATCATAAGGAAAGGTTAAATTAAGAGTATCATTCATTGCCAGAAATTAAGTCCTTGTCCAATTAAAGATAAAACCCAAGAGCAGCAGCAGTCCCAGGTGCTCAGCAGGAAGCCACAAATACCAGGAAGAGACACGTATAAGGGACAGAGCACGAAGCAGCACCACGAATTCAGAGCTCTAAGTCAGAATAATTACATTTAAATTTCTTTCTCCTGCTGGTTATTACAACTCCCTTTTATTTTGCAGACCAGTTCTGCCAATTGTTCAGCTTCTTTGAACCACACAATGCAAGAAAATCATTTGGACTTCTCCTCATTACTCAAATAACATGGATATGGGACGAGACCGTTGCTCACCAGAAGTAGAGAGAGGTTTGTTTGCAGGTGCTGATCCCCAAGGATCCACAGAAGATTTTGCTGCAGTAGAAGATGGCTGAGCAGGAGCCCAAGGGTCCACATTTTTGGACAGAGGCTGAGCTGTGGATCCTGCTGGTGCTGCCCAAGGGTCAACGGAAGCAGCTGGTTTGGCACCTGCAAGAAGAATCAGCAGGAAAAGCACTGAGTCCAGGTTCCCTTTGGAAAGCTTTCCCTGCAGAGTGACCCCACTCAGGAGCCTGTGCTCCCAATTAATCCTGAGCATAAATGGGAGCAGCAGCTCAGCACCAGGAACACTGGTAACTCCCAGCATTTGTGTCACTCAACGAGCACCAGGAGATTCTGAGCAAGGCACAGGAATCAACAATTCCCCTCTCTGAACCTGAATACAAATAGCTGCACTTCCAACAAGAAAATAAACTTGCCTTTATTACTGACATTGCCACCACAAGTGACAATTCCTGGCTGGAGGTGACCTAAATCACAGGGTCTATTTATGAACTCAGGGGAAAGTGAGTTTATAAAAAGCCCAAAGGTAAAAGGTATGAGATACACAACATTAACCCTTGGACAAAGGAACCTGTAAGATTCAAAGGGAATGTTTTCCAAGTCTTTTAACCATACTGCTATTTTATAAAAATATAATCAGCTTCTCTGAGCCAGCTGTGCTTTTTTTAGTCCCATTTCTAAGCACTCCTGACACACATCTAAGCTGCCCACTGATACCCCTTTATTTTTTTAACACAAAGCCTGTATGTTCAGGGCTCTCATTTTTACTGGAAGATGTTCACAACTCTTCATTCCTACAAATCCAATCACCAAAGGTTTAGTTCCCAAATGAGGATTTTATAACTCAAGAGCAGGACAGAATCACCCACATGTAACAACTCTTATCTTAAATATCCTGTGGGTTTCAAGTTACAACTGAGAATTATTTCACCTTGTAAACTCCATTCAACCCCCCAGCACCCCAATATTCCTGTAAACCAACCAAATGCTGCACACAGTGGCACAAATTCCAACTGGAATTCTGGGTTTTGTTTCATTCAGCAGGCACGTGGCCGCTACAGCTCCGGAGCAGGAAATGCCAGAACTCTCCAAGGAAGCCGCACTATTCCCACACCAGTACCTACATTTCCTTTATCTGCCCCCAGTGCTGAGTTAAAAGCAATGCCACACTAATGACAGCATTTCCCATCAACAGCAGCTTCCCAAAATGTCCTTTCTTTCCTAAAGGGAGTGCCCGAAATGAGAGCGCTTGGGAAGATCCCTTCCCAGAGCTTCCAGCAGCTCCACTGAAACACCACAGCGCTGGCAGGACTTGGGAAATGCAGTTTCATGAGTCACTCTTTTATCAGCAAATCCACTCCATCTTCTAGACTATCCCTGGGAGAATCCAGCAGGCTGGAAGCAGGGCTTGTGCTGTGGTGTAAGAAAGCTGGGAAGCACCGAGGAAACGCTACGGCTGGAACTGGTACAAGGAAAATCCTGTCAGAGGATGACACATCAGGCAGGAGATGTGAGGAACACGGAATTTGGTTGGTTTTAACCATGCAAAAGTAAACTGAACGGCCTTAGGGCCCAAAATTTGGGCTTTTTCTCAGTTCCTATCACCAAAAAAAACCAGGTGACACTTGAAATGATGACCTGGCAGTTGGCCCAGGAGCTTTGTAGGTGCATTTAATGCCATCATGAGCAGGGAAGAAACCCAAACAAGGCATTTCATTATTAAACTTCCAATTTTTCCTCAGGAATCTGATGCTGGTGCGGGGAATGCAAATAACTTTGAAGCACTTTAGAGCAGAGGTTGTAGAATCACCAGCCTGAAGCAGAACTGACAGAACAAAGCTGTCAATCTTCATGGAAAAGCTTCCACTTGCACAGAAACTCCCTGCCCTTTAAAAAAGTCAAAAATTCCAGCAAAGAAATAGATCCAGCTCCAGTTCCAAGTGTGAGGAACCATCCACTTTCTTATCAAGGGAATAACTTCTTGGACAGGCTGTGGCTGACCCAGACACCAGCCCAGCAGACAGGCAGCAACACACACAGAAGAAACACATAAACATTTGGCTTAGTTGCTCTTTAAAATGTGAAACACTTCGTCTTTCCCTTCAGAAATATTCCATGGATTTAGCATCAAAATCCTGTGGAATAGTGAATACTTTACACGGCAACCTGAATTTTTTTGTCTGCTATAAAAATCTCTATTTAAAGAGTTGAATCCTTTTGGTTCTGACCGTACACAAACACATCACAATTCTCTAGGAGAGAATTAAGGACGTGATAATTCAGATCTACGGCCTTCCTAAGCTCAGCACCCTGCCTAAATTCTGGGAAGAGTCTAAACCCATGGAACTGGACACAACCAGCAGTGAAACACAAGCCTCCTCCCTGTGTGAGACAAGTTGGTTTTGCTGTACAAAGACAACACAAGTGCCACTCTCCTGTTTCTTAGGACTCAAACTGCACACACAAAAACCCAACTGCTTAAAAAGAGTGCAACTTCCACTGGTTTCTGCTTAGGAATGAGCAGAGGGATTTAGTGGGATGACTCAAAATAGACTAATACACAAGCTGGACATTGAGGAACTTTGAAACGCTCAACATTAAAAAGCAAAACCTTTGCAATGCCATTGCTGCTGGCAGTTTTCTCTTACCAAATGATTGCCACGGGTCAGAGGCAGGGGCTGCAGCTGTGGATCCTCCCCAGGGATCCGTTTGGTTCGCAGCAGCAGCAGCAGCAGGAGCAGGAGGTCCCCAGGGCTCCGTTTTGGGCGGGGCCGGTGCCGAGGAGGGCAGGGCATCCATCAGGTCCAACAGAGTGGTGTGCTGAGGACAGGAAGAAGCTGAGCTTTACTCAAGAGCATTGGCAGGCTGAAGTACAAACCCGTGAGAGTGAAAAAGCAATTATTATTTTTTTTTCCTTTTACACGCCTGCATTGACTAGTAGTTCCAAATTTAACCCACACGGAAGAAGCTTTAAGCTATACAACACAGCAAACCCAAAAGCATAAAAGAGCTCAGTATTAAGCTAGTTTGTGTTACTGTATTTCAGCTTTTGGCAGCATAACCGGGAATTTCTTAGGCGAAGGCACTACCTCCTTCTTTTTGGGAATTTTAATTGTGTCTCTGCGACTCTCCTCCAGAGCCATCTGTAATCTCAGATCGTCTCCGCGTCTGAGGCGCTCCTCCTGCAAAGGAAATCAACACTGGTGATATAGACCATGAGCCTGCACTGAGCTGCTGCTCCCTCCAGGGCTCCAACCCTGCCAGCCTGTGCACCACAGGGGGATGTTTTGGCTGGAATTTTGACATAACACCAATGAGGGAAAGGAGTTTTCCTGTGATTCTTGCCTCAGGAGCACCCCGACCCTGTGATCACAACAACATCCAGTTCGCTTTTTAATTTGGAATTTACCCTGGTGTTGTTTTATTCCTAATGAAACATTCTTTCCAAAATCCAGTTAGAAACACGATGGAACTTCAAGCGAACAACCCATTTTTAAATTATCATATTGGTTTTTCAGCATTCCGATCACCACTGAAGGTTGTAGGGAACCAAACTTAAATTTCCCTGGCTTTTGTTCACTTCCCTCCACACTGGTGCAAGATCCACCAAGGGAATCAAGTCTTGCCAACTCCATGTGTAATTTGAAGGTTTAAACATCTGTAACTACAAGTGTTTATGCCACATTCAACGACTTTAAATATCTTTGCTTGCATCATGTCTCTCTGAAGTTGACTAATCCCACAGCTGGTATTTTCCCTTGTCATTTTTGAAGCTACTTCAAATGCTTACATTCTGATTTATATTTTTGTTCCCTTTATTGCCCAATAATGATAAAGTTTACTGGGTGATAGTTGCCCCTTCCAAGCACTCACGCTTAACATACAGCTGTAAACTAAATTGTCACAGGAAGCCTCTAAAATATTACAGGCATTCAGCATGGCTGACTTGAATTTTCACTCAGAGCTGAGATTCAACTTCGTTACGTATGAAATACAGTAATTTTAATCACATTTACTCCAAATTCAGAATGAAGCTCCTAAGAATTAGTACAGTAACATAACCCAGGTGACAGATAAGGACTCAATTTACTTTAAACCACGTTTTTTTATATATTCTGGTACTTTGTGTCAGGTCACCCTCCTGTTCTAGACACTCCCACCAAAAGAAACAGACTGTTCCAAATTCCACTGGAATCAGAATTCACTGACATTAATGAAGGTTTTCAGGACCAGTCATGTTTTCAGCTCTTCCTAACTGAAAACATCTTCAGTAATGTGATGATTAACATCCTCCCACACAAAGTCTTCTTGCAAAGCGACTGTCATCTTCCACTAGTCTCAACAGCTCGGAGGCTGAAGTTACTTTAAAAAGAGATTTAAAGAATAAAAATAATAATAATAAAAAAAAAAACAAAAAAAAACCATCACACAACAGCAATATCTTCCAAAATGGCCTTTCTCACTCCCCTTATTCCACCTGGAGTAAAGCCAAGCTGCCAGTGGAAAAAAAAAAAAAAAAAACACCNTTTGCAAGGGGAAAAAAAAAAAAAAAAAACCAAACCAACAAACCAGGATTGCAATGTCAAGTCTCAAAGCATGGACACTTTGGAAAACCTACACGGGCACCGACCTGCTCCGCCACCTCCCGGCTCATGGCCAGCGCCAGCTGCAGCTGCAGCTCCTCTTCCCCGCTCGTCTGAGGCCGGGCCTGCTCGAGCTCTGAGGAGACTCGAGGGGACGTCGCTGTTGGGAGACAAAACCCAGCACATTCAGCACAGCAAACAGCAAAAAGAGGGCTCAGGTTCGCTTCTTGCACCCTGTTTGCACGTGTTCGGTCTCAAAGCTCCCTCGGGGTCAGGAGATGAAGCTCCCGCCAAGGGTGAGGGGGACAGGCCAGGGTAATTTAGCTCTGCAAGACAGTTTAGCTGCTTTAAGGGAAAAATATTCCTAGAAAACAAAGGCTTTTTGTGGGGCTGTGATATCAAGAAGCACCCCCAGCTTGTGCTGGACATACCCTGAGTGGATCAGAGCTCCGGGGGCAGGACACCGACTTAAAAACATACAGAATTCATTGTTGAAGAAAACATTTGTGGGTATTTCTTACATCTTCCAGTGTCAGTAAGGATCTGCTGGTAGTGGGCCAATATCAGGGTAAAACTGGATACCACCCACTTTTCTGTAAAATAATACAGTCTTAATGGGAAGATAAAGAACTATTCTTAACTGCTGAGCAGGCTCGGGGACAAACAAGCCAGCTATTCAGACCCCAAATTTACACAAATACAGGATCATTCTCTGTTAAAGAAAAGAGTTTTGGTAAATGGGTTGGAGGTGTTGTTTGGTTTCTGGGGTTGGTTGGGGTTTTTTGGGGGGAAGGTTTCTATTAGCTAGTATCTCCCCCACTCGTCCTCAAGGAACAGTCAAACTTGACAGCTAAAATATGCAATTTCTCAATACACAAACCATCTTTTAGTGATGTTTTCACTCCAGGAGCATGTGAAATTCCCATCCTACACCACTAGCAGGTTTAGCACTACACAGTAATTAAACAATTTTGTGCTCACTCTCTCTCAGACAATTCTTTAGCACCCAAATCATTCACACATAAATTTTATCTCACTTTGGCAAGGAAGTTTGTATTTAGTGGCTGGAATGATGATTAGTTTGGCAAAATATATATTGACATTTAATACATTTAATTGAATGTTTCAAACTAGCATGTCAAGCTCGAAGAAATCAAGTCTCCTCCTACCAGGTCAGCTGGGCATGTGAAAAAGAGGTTGCCAAACTCAGTTTGAAAACCACTTTTTCATCACTGCTTTAATCCTCCAAACATTTCCCAGTCTTGTCTCTCTCTCCCCTTAAGTTTCAGGCCAAAATGCCATGACAAAACAACAAGTGGAACTTTCTCATCCAACAGGCCAGAAGGAAGGTGACTCTCCATAAATAAGGAATGACCTTTCCTCCTTGCTGCCACACCCCAAGGTGCCATCCTGCCCCACTCTGCTTCTAAATGCACAAATTAATTTACCACCCACAACGATTCTTCCACACTGTGCTGATCCTGAAGCTCTCAAGCCAACCTTGCTTCAATAAAGATGCTACTCATACCTCAATTCTATTACTTTTTCAAACTTTCTCATATAAAATAATGAAATTTAGCCTGGTTGATGAGTCCTCTCTGCTCCAACAGTCACTGCCAGGCTCTCCAATAAAGCATATTAAAAATGTGATGATTAAAGCATGTGATAATTCCCAGCCACTCACCTAATACAGGTAATAAATTAGCACTAATTCTAATCATTCCAATCCAAAACGGATGGTTTTAAACCAGAATGGAGGTGGAAACATCTCCCTTTGGAGCTCAGAGAATGTTTTATGTTTACCTTTGCCAAAAGAAGATCGAGCAGTTTATGGCTGTTAAATACCTCAGGCTTCCAAATACCAGAGAGAGGAAAATTATTTCAAATAAAGGGGCAAGAGTTAATGGTATAAATGGGCCATAAATAGATTTGAGATACAGATGGAGAAGAGCAGTTTTCCAGCAGGGATTAGAGAAGGAAAGAGTCCTAACTGGTTTAAAAACAGAGCCTGGGACAAATGGGACACCAGCAGAGTCACCTGAGAACAGATGGCACCTGGACTAGGAGCAGGGAGGAACCTTCTGGTCTGCTGGGCTTTTAACTGTGGGGGGAAATGGGATTTCCTGCATTTCCTACATCCCAGCTTTTCCATCTCCGCTCACATAACTGCACTGCACAACAACTAAGAACCTGATGGCAGAATGACATTAAAATGATGCAAAATGGGTTAAAATTCCATTGCTCTTCCTCCCATTTCCACACAAAGGACTTGCTGAACACACTGCCCGGTTGCATTCCTGCCTGGAAAAGCTGCAAGAAGCAGGGACTGCACCCCACTCCGAGCCTTTCCCTGGCTCTCCACTCCCAGCTGTGCATGGGAAGGGCTGGCTTTGCTTTGGCAGGGAGCTCCATGAGCTCACAGCTCCCAGCAGATCCCAACAGCCAGCGGCTCCGGGATCCCCACACGGATCATACGGGCTCACACACACACAGATTATTCCTTCTCACTTTTAGGCTTTCCAGCAATTCATTCTACTTGCTTTTGTTAACTCTAAAAGGTATTCCCAGCTCCTTTTTACTTTTAAAAAAAAGGGGGAAATGTCCATTTGAAGTTCTTCCTTGGGCCTCAGTGAAAAAACAAACTATAGGAATGTTGCTGTTTTCCATGTAAGCCTCTGCAGTGTTATAAAACCATCTACATTAAAGAGCTGCCAGCACTTCTTTTTTTTTTTTTTTGGGAAAAGGATTAAGGGAAATTCAAAACACTGTTCTTGGGAGTAGCCTGACAAGTTTTATCTGAAATTCTCACAGTCTTATAACCACCCTTCCATATGGGCCTCATCCTGCTCTAAGGTTAGAATTCCCAGGATCCAGCAGAAAGGTTATTGCCTTAGTAACAGGATGGTGCCACACAAAGCATCCCTTATCCCCCAGCACATGACAGTTAACTCAGATGTTTATGTAAGATGGGACTCAATAGATCAATTCTGACCTGCTAAGCCCTGCTTTGTTGGGAATTTGGAGATCCCAGTCCCTCCAGGCTGCCCAGGAGCAAATCTGTGGGAATCTTCTCCCGCAGGGAGCACCGGGCTCCGGCTGCTCGGCAAGGAAATCATCTCCAGCCTCAATTTATCACTAAAGCAGGATTCTGCTCCACCATCTGTGCCTGGGCCAGGCTCTGACATCTCTCAGACACATCTATTGATAATTTCCTATATTTTGGCACTATTAAAAGGCCTCTGTAGCCAGCTATAGATCTGGCTGAGTTAAAGTGAAATACAGGACACATTAATAATAAAAATCAGCCTCTGCATTTTTATTCTGAAGCCTGTGCTTGGGTTTTGGGGCTGGTTTTGTTATTTGTGATTTTTTTCTTTAGTGTCAGGCTTTCTAATTTGCAGGTGGAGGAACAGAACAGAATTCACTGCTCAGTCACATCTGTTCAGAAAGAAAAGCTGCTTCCTCACTCAATCAGTGAGCCTACAAAGTGGACAAAACCAAAAGCGACTTGAAAAATTAAAATAATATTTTAAGGTAAGGTAAGGACTCAGAAACCAACAGCAATTCCCTTGGGAGATCCCATCTGTCAGTCTTCCAGTGAAAGACCACTCAAATAAAGATTGCATAATTTAAAAAAGCCAATCCAGCCTCTCAAATGATGGAAAGGCAGGTGCAAACTGCTTAATCCAGAAGGAATTGTGTAATCCAGCTTTCCCTTGGGAAATAAGGAATCTTTCAGGTACAAGAAGAGAGTTGATAACACCGATGAACGTGACAAGGTGGAGCTGCTCAGCCTTCCTGCAGGATTCTGATTGCACTGAGCAGACTGAGAACTTCTGAAATTCATTTAACACTCAACAAACCTTTCAGGTTTGTTTTGTTGGGAGCATTTTCCTCCCAGGTGATCCGCACACCCGTGGGAATGGACACAGTTGGATAATTCAGCGTCACTACAGGGGTCTGGATACACCAGTGGCACCTCCCACCTTCACTCTCAGCACCAGAAAAAAAAATGTACAATGAGAGGATTTAATCAAGCTGTCAAATGACATCTGACAGGAGTCTGCCACATTCCTTCGACACCTCAAACTACGGGAATTCTCCACACTGTTCAGCCAGAGTCGCTGCCGGGTGATATTCCCTATATTCCCTGACTAAGATGCAAGGGCAGGGATGTATTCCAACCTGCAGAGATGTAGAACAGATTATTAAAGAAACAATTATTAAATAAAAAACAAACCCTTTAAAAACAGGAGCATTCTGAATGGACCAGGGTGCCCAGAGAAGCTGTGACTGCCCCATCCCTGGAATGTTGGAGGCTGGAACAACCTGGGAGAGTGGAAGGTGTGCTTGCCCATGGCAGGGGGTTGGGACAAGATGAGCTTGAAGGTCCCTTCCAACCCAAACCATTCAGGATTTTATAAATTTTCTATTGTGCCAAACCCAAAATAGCAATTCCTCTGAATTATTTTCTACTCCAAGCAAAAGGGGAGACAAAACTGAAACAGATGAGTGAACACAGACTTGCTGAGGCTTCACAAAACTGGTTTTAAATAACGAGTCAATTTAACGTGAATAAGCACTGGAAATATTAAAACTCATTAATTCAGCTACAGCAAATTGCTCCCAGAATTTTTACAGGTTCAGGTTAAAGACTTGGCATTTCCCAAGATCCATGAAAGCCCTTTCCAGTGCATCTTTCTGCATCTCCTCTCCAGCGGGCTCTGAGCACAATGAACCCGAGCCAAGCCCACCTCGGGCAGTGCTGCTGAAATCAGGGCACACCAAGCTGTGTTTGTGTCACTGAAATCAGGGCATCCATCCCATCCCATCCCATCCCATCCCATCCCATCCCATCCCATCCCATCCCATCCCATCTTCCCAAAACCTCCTGGAGCACAGGGACAAAGGGAAGAATATGGGCACAACCCAAAATCACACCAGGATGTCCCGGCTTGGGCATAACAGGATTGGATCTCTTAAAAAGCGTGGCCTCAGTAAACTTGGTTTTAAAACATGACCAGCGTTTGCCAGGCTGGTAGCAGCATCCCAGCTCAGGCTTAAGAGGTCTAAATTAAGAACATCCTACTTTTCCCCGTGCAGCCATAAATCCAGAATCCTATTTAAGTGGTCACTGGCAGCTGGAGATGAAACAAGGCCAGGAACAAGAGGCTGAAGTTTTTGAAACTGGGTGACAAATGTCAGGCAAAAACCCAATTATTTAGACCCAAAGGCAGATTAGGAGTGAGGGACTATTGCTCCAAAAGATTTTTAAATAACCATTTTATATCCCTTCCTCTCCCCAGTAGGTTTATTTTCAGCACCACACAAGAAAATTTCTTTAAGGTGAAATAAAACCTGATAACAGATTTGATGCAACACCACAGAATTTGCACATTTTTTCAAAATAAATAAAAATTATGGATTTTGTCATGGAATATTTAACAGCTCCTAATCTGAATATTAACTGTCCCTGGTTTAAAGGTGGAAGATAAAACCAATTGTTCCCAGTATGTCAGAAATTGCTGACAAGATGGAGGCTGGGAGGAGCTTTATTTTTGCTTTTTGTTTCTGAGTATCTCTCTTGGCTTCCATTTACAGGTTATGAATCTGGGTAGAAAAAAAAAATACAAATACTTTTACAATTCACATGCCATAATGTGCTCCCTGGAATTATCCAAGCACAGAGATCTTCAGGGCCAAGAAAGTCATTAAGGCAAAGCTTTGGGGGAAAGGATTTTATTAAAAACGATCAAGTTGCACCATTTCATTTTGCACAGTTTCTAAAGGATTTTTAGAGATGAAATGAAAATATTCACAAGGAAAAATATCCTTATTTGCCAGTGCCTTGCCAGCAGCAGTGAGGGATGATTGGACATCAGTCAAGAGATCCTTTTCCACCCTGAATTCTCTCACACTACACAGGGTATCAATGTTGTTTTTATTTTGCCACAAAGGATAAATCTGGGACACAAAAAACAGCAGCTCTTTAAGAAAACCCCTTCTGGCTCAACATCAAGTAAAAATCCAATTGTTCCCATCCAAACCTACACAGGTTGGGAAGCTGGAGAGGAGCAGGAGTTTGAGCAGAGTTCAGTCCCTGCTGTCTGTGCAGTGCAGCTGATTCAACGTTCTCAACAAACTGACCCCAAAAGGCTTCACTGACTTAGCCAAAATTGCACTTTTAGTCCCTGAAAGGAGAGGGGAGAGATCCCTCACGCCCAATCCAGCATCCACTGGAAGTTATTGCTCCCTGGAGGAACTACCCAACTCTTTCAGCTCTTTCTTCTGCAAGAAGGCATTAAAAATGAGATTTTATAATCCAACATAAATTCTTCAAGCAAGGGGAATGAATTCCGCAACCCCCACCCATCGTGTTTAGAAGGAACAGGAGTAAAATGTGCTGAGAGCAAACCACTGAGGGATGAAACATTTCCTGTAGTGGTGTTGCAAAAAAGGCTCTCCCACTCTCCCAAACTTTATTTCTATTTGCCTGGTAAGAAGACATGCTAAACGTTTAGCAAAGAGGGTGGATGGACATTCTGAAGAGGCAAATCTCATGCTGTAGATGGTAAATCTAAATGTCTCTGATCTCTTCTTCAAAGGCTCAGAGGAATGAAAGAGAATTCTGCCAGAATACACAGAGCAGCAACAGCATCTTAGGGATGTTCTAAGGAGAGTATTTCCCAGGAGTGAAGCAGAACTTCATTCCTTCTACAGATTTTTTTTTTCTGAATCCATCTTTTCAGCACAAAAGAAGGGTATAATTTTAAAAAAAAAAAAAAAAGCACACGATGGATACAATCTCTTTCACTTTAAATAATGAAAAGCATCTTTTCCATCAAATTTAGCAGGCACAAGAATAACCCTACATTTATGTAACAGATTAAATGTCTGGATTTTAATGAAACTCCTTCCTCGTTTCCTGGGATAAAGCTCTTCACAGTTTCCCAATATGAGAAGGACTTAGCACAGCTGTTCTGGAAGGTGCTGGTTTGCTTTGCTCTACTCAATTAAACCAGACAAGAAACATATTAAAACCTCAAGATACACAAACTGACAGCCACCTGGATTTTTGCTGATCCACAGTGAAAAAAGTCCAGGAGAGTTGGAACAGAGGAAGAACTGAGAGGGGGAGAAAAAAAAAGCCTGAGATTTCTAAAGCTTCTTAGGGGGTGAGGAAAAAAAAAAAAGCTTAAGGAATCATTATCTCCAAAGCAATCGTGCCACAGGAGAAGTGGGAGCAGCCAGTAAATCCACACTTTGGAATACTGAGAGCCCAGCCAAACTTGCTGCTTCTCCCATCAAAATTCCTAAATCGTCCGAGGAACAATTCGGGGACACGCCCTGCATTGCTCAGTCCTGCTGCGAGGAATGGTTTGGAGCCTCTGGTCGCATTTAAGATGCCAGACAATAGTTCCAGGCATTAATTAAAGTTGGGACTGGTGGAGCAATAGCCCTGTGAAACCTAAGGTGTGCTCAGCATACCTCAGTCACTTACTTCAGCCCACCAGCCCAAGTTAAAAGCAGTATTACAAGCTACCTCTAAATTAAGATTTTTTGTTGTAACAACAACAATCTACAGATTTGAAAAGGAAAAATGTTGTTATTATTGAGGTAAGAATATACAAAATTTTCTTTAAAAATTCACAGTGCTCACCCATGAAAACAGAAAAGCTGTATCAATATAGAAAATACAAACAGAAATATGATTATTACAGAAAAACTAAGATGTTTGTTATCCTATTGCTAATTAAAAGACAAGATCAAAAATTCTCATACCTGGAAACCTTCACTCACATTTTTTGTACCCTGTATCCTAAAAGTATTTCCTTTTGGAAGTAATTTTTTTTTTCCTGCTCCTCCATAGCTCTAAACAGAGAGAGATGTTCTCCATCCTGGTTTGATTTTCCTGCTATCTCCTCCTGCAAATATCAGCAGGGCTGACCCCACTCATGGATTTATGATTTAAGAAGCACTTTGGGACCCAGGACATGACAAACTTCAGATTCCTGAAACTGGTGCTCAATGGTTTCCCCACCCTGGCCCAGTTACAGCCCTCCACACACTCTAAACATTCGTTTAAGGAAAAGATTTTCCTTCAGAATTAGACCACAACCACTGACATTCCAGCCAAAGCAGCTTTCATCAGATCATTACTTACATTAAGGAGGATTTAGTGCCAAATCAGGCCTCTTCCTAACATGACAGGGAGTCCCCCCAAGCAGTTTTGTTCTTCCCACATCACTGTATCCATTTTTTAAGAATGAAGTACAGTATTTAGTACAGACACACACACCCCAAATAATGAGAATATAAATATTTAAATACAAATTCAAAGCATTCCTCCTCCAAGAACTGCTGAGTAAGCAATAAAGGAAATTAAACGGCAGCATTGTTGCCAAAGTACAATAGGAGCAGCATAAAGTAGCAAAATGATGCAGGAAATATTCTGTATTTCTTATTTATTCTTAATCCAAGGCCAGGTTGGACGGGACTTGGAGCAACATGGGATAGTGGAAGGTGTCCCTGCCCATGGCAGGGGGGTGGAAGGAGATGAGCTTCAAATTCCCTCCCAACCCAAATCATCCTATGATTCCATACTGAACAAAGAGAACACATTTTCAAGCACTCCTTGCAAAACCAGAAACAAACAGAAAAACCCCTTCACACCCTCCCCCATCACATCAAACACTGGAACACGTTCACAAGAGCAGCCTGGCAATGCTACCTTTGGGAACTGACAGTAAACAAGGGCTTTTTAAATCGATTTCCGTCACCACACATGTCCTCTCCAAAGCAAATATTTAACCAGGCATCTGAAGAGACATCAATACCATGGAGCAGACCCAGAGAGACCCCAGATCCCAGCATTTCCACTCTCCCAAAGACACCATTCGCTCCCACCTCCAACAGCACCTCTCGAAAGAAAAGGAATAAGCCTTTGGGATGTGTTTGCCTGTACTTACAGCCATGGTAGGATGCTGGGGATCCTCCAGACTTTCCATACTCCTGCTCCGAGTAGCTGGTGGATAGGTTGGGCTGACTGGAGCCTCGGCCAAAGGTGATCTGGTTGCTGCCCACCCCAGTGGCCACCTGAGCCATGCGTTCTTTGGTCTTCAGGGCTTGGGCCCTCTCTGTCTTGAGGCGCTCGTCGTCCTTCAGAAGGGACACCAGCTGCTTGGATTTCTCCCTCACGTTGATGCCCTGGTCTTTCCCATCTCGATCAATGTACTGAAAATCTTTCAACGTCTGGATAGCAAAAATATTCTCTTTACACTGCTGGGCCACCCTCTCGGACCCAGTTTTAATCAGATAATCTAAGAGAGTGAGGGCCTTGTACACGTGTCGCCAGTTCTTGCCGTGGTCATTCAGTCGTTTCCAGATCATGCTCATAATTTCAGAAAAGGCCACAACATTGTAGGTCAGATCTGCTATTTCAGTCATTAACGAACTGGAAGGACCCCAGGGGTCATTCGAGGTCGCTTCCCGAACTTTTATTTCGGCCTCTGAGTAATTGTTCACAATGTTCTTCATCTGCCGTCTGATAGACGAAGTCGTCATTTTTATTTCCCTTTTTACCAAGACAGATTCCAGAACACAAACAGCAAAGGGCTAAATTTGCTCTTCTAGGAACGTTTCTGAACTGCGAAGGCTCCGTATCAGTGGCTTATCTGTAACACGTTCCACTACAATCATTTCCTCTCCTCAAGAGAATGACACGAGAAAATGAAAATCATGACCTGAGCGAGGAAAGAAAACAAAGCAGGTTAGTTGGGGCTGATCGTTCCCGCACAGCCAGCAAGCCACACACACGTAGGAGAAATTTTCCTAGATTAATTTTTTCCTCCTTGAATTTCTTCTGATTTTGAAAACAACTTGTTCTTCCCACAAGTCGCATTTAACGTTTAAGATTAAAAACCTGAAGCGCTGGGCAAAACAAAAGCAAGATGACAATCACGCCGATACAAAGGCAAAATTTTAAAAGCAAACCAGAGATGAAGTCCAACCTGGAGACTTAGTTTCCAAAGTAAAACCTACCTAGAATTTTTAATTACAGAAATTACAGAGCTCAGATGAAACCACGTAAGAAATTCCATGTTCAGCAGCCACCTGCTTCCCTCTAACAGTAGGAATCTGCATCCAGAGAGAACGAGCAAACTTCCTAAAATCCAACCAAGCAATTTCTGAAACCCTGGATAAGTTTAAAGCACTCTCAGTCTCAGGGCAGGGATCCTGTGGCCCAACACACTCCACCTCAAGGTGACCTTTCATGATAAGCAGATTAGAAGGAATTTTTTTTTCCCCAAATGCATTTACTTTGTACATTTGACAACACTCATCAGATCCACGGTTTCTGCTCTGTGTGTCTTTCGCACAGCACAGAAGAATTTTTAATTATATGAGAATGGAATTGTAAAGCCAAAATGATTGGCAAGAAAAGCCAAGGACAAGCTGTGGAGCTGGAAAGCTGTGTCAGTTCTTTAGTTAAGGTCACTGTTTCAAGTAAACAGAGGCCTATTAAGCTTTGGAATAAATTACTTGAGCAAACTGGCAGATTTGCCGTTACATGAACACTGAACAGCCCTGAGAGCCACCAGTTGCACTAACACTGAGCAGGGACTCTGGAACTGAACTGGCCACATTCACAGGGATGCCCATTCCAGATGTCCTTTAATAATGTTCCTCCAAACACTCCCAAGAACCAACCCCATCCCTTACAGAGACACTGGAGACAAGGAAAGCACAGATTTCAAGCCTGACATTGTTATCATTCTTCAAATTACTACAGTGCCACTTGGAATGAAAGCAGAGTTCAGTGCCAACACAGGTTTATAACGATTTTTTTTAGCATAAAGACATATTCCCTTCCTTGGAAACCTTTCTGGGCAGGTTAAACTACCACAGAACACACCTAATGAGTTGTTTTATTTTCTCTTCTTCCACTAAAGTTGATTTTTGGCAGAATAAAAGCCTCTTATGACATGATGGAAGATTAACTTTGAATTAGATCATCACTAAACTCCAGGTAAACTGCATCCCCCTGGTGTTCTCCCCAATATTTAGAACCAGCTGTAGGACAGTGTCCATCTGGTGGCAGATGGCTCACAGCAACAGGAATAAAAAGGGGTATCTCCAGGGACATTTAAGTTCTGGGTGTTACAAACCCAGAAGTTGAAAGTGTTGATCCTACGTAAGCATTCCATGACTGCTCCTTCCCTCTGGAAGTTTACATTGCCCAGATCTGTTGGCTCACCTGTCCCTGTGATCACTCTCTAATGCGTGACTTGCAAAAAAAGGTGAGGCAACGATAAAAATTAAATAGAAAAGGCATAACGTACATCTTATTTAGCCTAAACCATTTCTTTTTGCCAAGAATGGGTTAAGGCAAGCTCCCAGCCAAGCTGAAAGCAGTTATCCAGGGGATCTGGATGCTCACACTGAACTGGGAGGCTGCAGGCAGGAGCTCCTGCAGCTGGCAAAGTTGGAGGCAGCAGGGGATCCAAGTACCAGGGGAATCATGGACACAACCCTGATGATTATATGGATCCCAGAGCAGAAGAAGCCTATCCCCCATAAAAACTGAGCTCTTTCAACCAGAAAAGCAGTGAATAACATGAAAAACCAAACCCAGGAGAACTACAAAACCTTCTACACCAGCTGGATAAAAAGTCCACCAAGCCTGACATCCTCAGACACAAACCCTTGTGCAAAGAGCATGAGAAAGAAACATTTCTATTCCCTTGCCTGGTGTTATCAGCAACTTGGACACCTTGGAGACAGCAGTGGGCACACCGGGCCTCTCCCAACCCCTCCAGAAGCCACCTGAGTCTCCCTCAGCAGGTACAACCAGTGGCACGGTGACCACGCTGAACTGACCAACTCCTTCAGTTTTCTAAGAAAGAACACATCACCTTGAGCTTGTTTATGTCCCTCATGGTTTTATAGGAATTCATCAACTCCTTCTGAACTGAGGTCTCCTGAAATTCAGGCTACTTAGAAGATTCTCCGTACCTCCATCATCCCTGTGGTCTTTCCATGCATGGTTTGCACTCCCATTGCTTGGGATCCACACAGTTCCCAGCACTCTGCATTTCAGATTTGGCAGCAACAAAAGTTTGTATCACAACATGGTCATTCACTGCCTAGCACTCCCCATTTATCAAATACTTCCTAAAATTCCACATGACTCTTGGGAGTTGTACTTCTTTCTACTGCACATTTCTTCTCCCTGTGCATTTCACCTGCCACTTTATCCCTCAGCAGGTCTCAATCTTTCACCATTCCTTACAATTCAAGATTAATTTCAAATTTGACTAATTTGCTTCAATTTGGCCACCTTATTATTTAGGGACAATGTGCAAAAGGAAGTATTTGCAAGAGCACTGATCTCTGGCAGGACACTTGGCTGGGAAGAGCCCTTCCCTGTGAGAACCAACATTTACTCCTAACCCTGTTTCCTGTCTTTTAACCCACTGCAAATCTATCAAAAACATTCTTGCCTTATGAGAGTTTTATTTCTTTCAAGGCCAGGGATGAGAGGCCTTCCCAAAATATTTTTACATGTACACTGCAGGAGCAAGTGCCTCACCTGTGCGTATCTCCCCAATCAAAGACACGTTTTATTACTTTACAACTTCACAAGCTTTTGAAAAAATTGTTTGAATACCTCACATGTAAATGAATTAACCACCCTCACAACACAAGACTGCTTCCCTTTTCCCTCTCTTGCACTAAATCCAGCCATTTTTACACAACAGCACAGGAAAAATACTCAACTTTTAGGTCTCCTCAGCTTTGCTGCAGAGCAGATTGCAAAATAAGCAAGAACAACCCAACCCTGGCTCACTTTTGGAGCTGATTAAATGCAACACAAAGCTGTCAAGGTCCAAAAAACCTGATAGCAAAGAGCCTTCATTCCCTCCCAACTACACCCCACTAGGAAAGCAGGCACCTGGGTTTGAAGAGACCAAAGGAAGAACTCCAAACTGGAACCTTTTCTAAGTCTGGAGCAGCGCTTCGGAAAAACAACCACAGAGCAAACACAGGAGAGAACACACTGGATCAAGAGAAACCAGCAGTTTACACTCCTTCAGGAAATTAAATGTTTCACTTGTTGCTCTGTAATAGACTCGAAACCCATCAATCCATCAACGCTGAGTGATTCTTCACTTTCATATCTTCGAGTCCTGAAAACCAAGGCCTAATGAGAGAAACATTAACGTTTGTTTTTTCCTTTTCTTGACGGACATGTTTTCATCTTTACTCAAAACCCTCTACAGACAACTTACTCTAAACTTTATTTTACTCTGTCAAAAGCACTAAGGATGATAGGAGTGCAAAGCTGATGGAGCTGTTGTTCCCCTCAGCAATGCAGCTGTACCAATATTCAAGGCCCTGCCTTGGCTGTGGGACTGGCCCTCACCAAGAGCCCTGTAAGCCTTTGGTACCTGCTTTACACATTCCGCCCCCTCACCACACAATGGAAGCCTTTTCCTGGATTATTCCAAGTCTTGAGGCACCACAACAGCCTCTTTTACCATTAAAGAGATCAAAAAGCCAAACACACCGACTGCATAAAAGTAAGGAACTGTTTCTAACACATGATTAAATTCTTACACAGAAAGTTTAATTTTTTTTTCCAGAGACCTCAGTGAATTAACTTCTTACAACAAACCACAAGGAAGCACAATGCACTTGCAACTTCAGCAAAAATATGAGTTTGCATTTTTAACAGCAGAGTTGCAAAGAAAGCAGAAAGTGAGACCAGTTGATTAAAGCTGCTGTTTCTGGTTAGCAGGAAAAAGGCTCGAGCAGATTTCTGTGAAGTTAAACAGTTTAGTCTTGGGGAGACTTCTTCATTTTCTTTCTTGGTCCCTACGAGGCATTTTCTCTGATTTTTAAGTATCTTGACATTTTCAAATAGAAAAGCAAACAGATCTGCAGACAAGCAGGTGAATCTTACCTGTGTTACCGAGGGTAACCTGGAGGGAAACACCCCATCCCCTTTTCCTTATTCCAACAGTTTGATTACACAAATAATGAATTCTCATGGTGCTTTTTTACACACAACGTGCAGACAGAAGGAATTCTTGACTGAACTTCTCATCTCTCTCACAGAGATTAAGCTCAGTGAATGAAATCTGCACGAGGAAACATCTTTAACTTGCTGAGACTAACACAGAACCAAGGCCAAGCCACAAAGTCCTTCATAAACTCAGTGCACAGAAAACAGCCACACAAATCCACCTATAGACAGGCTTTCAGCAGAATCCATTCACACCTCTGGAATGTAAAACTCCAACCAGGATTTGTCTGCACTGATAAAATGCCCTTCAAATCAGCCTGAAGGTAAAGATCTACACAGCCTAGCTAAGCATTCACTGGAAATATACGAAAAGCCTTTCATAGCAAGTGTGAAAATTAACATTAAACATGAATTCACCAGACATTTGCATAACATTTTAATTAACAGTATTACAGACAACATACATCCTTAGATTAGACATTTACTGTAAGTCACATGCATGAAAAGTGAGGTTTGGAAAATAGTTATTAATTCAGTCAGTCTGTGAGCTGAATCTACAGACACCAATCTACATAAAAATACCCCTGCATTACTGCCTCACCTCCCAGGTGGGAATACACACACACCCCCAGAGATCCGCTCTCCTTGCTACCAGGCTGCAATGACAGAGGCAGGTGATCCTCAGGGACCTGTATTCCAGGATAAATCAGGGAATTCTTGCCAACCTGCAAAGGATCAGGTTCAGAGAAGGTGCTGCCAGGTGCTGACTGAGGAAAAAGCTCCCCCAGACAGACACCGACACCACACTTGCAGACACAACCCCAATCCCAACAAGCAGTCAGCTCCTATTTATGGCAAAGAAAAAGGATTCCCATTGCCTGACACTACATTCCCATCGTGGTTTTCTTGGGATAGCTCATTATGTGTATAAATCCAAGCCCCCTGTGTTTTAGAAAGTCTCATTTTCCACAAACAGCTCAGAAAAAAAAAAAACAAACCAAAAAAAAAAACTAAGCACAAACCTTTATATAAATATCAGGAATATAATGCAGAAAAAAGGCATTTTTCTTATACTAAATCCACACTGCTGGACAGATTTTCAAACTTAACCAGTTCTCTTTCTGATTTTTTTCTCTTTTCATAAATTAGTCTCAGAGAACAACTGGCTGACCAGAGGGTATCATTACCCTGCCTATGATACAATATTCATCTGCAATCCAAACACTGTTCCCAAAACCAAACAGGAAAAGGGGCAACTGTGCATCGTAGCCACTCGGAGGAGAGGACTAAGAGAAGAGAAGACACTTGGCACTATACATAAAAGCCAACAAGCAGAACACTTATTAGCTCTCTTTCGCCGTTGTACAGCGGAGAAAACAGCAATTCATGGGAATAAAACAGCAAAATGAAGAGCCTGAAATTCCCATCAATGCCCTTCCTCAACCTTCAAAATTATTTAGGAAACGAGTTACAAATACAGATTGGCAAAGGGTTTGGAGAACAGGGTTAACTCCAGAGGAAAGGTTTCATTTCCATTTTTCACAGCTTAAATGCTTGTCTTCTTCAGTGTAATTTCTGAGGAGAGGAAATGGTTCAAAATCCAAAGTTTTGGAAGCTTTCCACTCCCTTTTACAAATGAGAGAACAAGGTCAGCTTTCACAGACAGCAGGTGGCCAAATTATTTCTTTATTTAAAGAGTTAATGCTGAAAGATAATTCTCCTTCAAATTTATGCATATTCATGCCTGCCAAGGTTCAATTCTGCACTGGTTTTACAGTCCTGTCTCAGCCTCACTGAGGGAAAGTAACTCCAGTTTGAGCGGACTTCCAGCAATAAAAGAGATTTCTGGACACAAATCTGGTTCAGTTTTTTCCATACCACCTTTTCTTATTCCTTGTCTCCTTAAATTCCCAGGATTTGAGCTCCATGGGGAACTCATTTCTCAGAGTGCACGGGAAGGGGGGTGAGGAGCAGATCTCTAACCTGCCTCACACAGCAGCACCACCCAGCCACGTTCTTTTGGGACCTGCCAAGCCACCGGTGCTGGGGCTTTGTCACCCCCAGCTCCATTTGCAGCTGGAATTATTGACAGAATGGCTGCAAATGTGCTCTGAAGGGCTGGGAGAGGGGACAGCTCCGCCAGACCTGCAGATCACCACTTACAATCCAAATCTGACCTGCACCAGGATCTAATTTTAGGATTACAAGCTTTGACAACAGCTCTTTAAAAATAACACATTCCTCCTTCTACAGCCAGGTCAAGTGTCACCCACAGTGCCACCTGCACTGTGGGCACATCTCAGTTGAGTCTTCATACAGCAAGTACCAGGTGTGCAGTGAATATCAGAATATTGCAGAATTACAGAGCAGTGTGAGGTCAGGCCATTACTCACTGAACCAGAAATTCCAAATGCAAATTAATCCAACAGGGCGGTGAAAATACCTCCCCAAACTCCCCAAAGGGATTTGTTCTCTGGGGATTACCTGCTTCAATGAAAGCATTTCGTCTGTTTTCTCACAAATTGAATAGGAAAAATAATCACCCAATGTGTGCTTTGACTGAAAGGTAACAATCTGAAATAAATTCAGCTTACCAAGTATACTTGAACAGTGTTTTCGACTGAAGTAAGGAAAGTAGGAGACACTTCTTTCCTTTCATATTTTCCTTCTGGAAGGGAAGAGGATATCCAATATTCTTGCCAGATAATGTGTCCTAGAATTTATTACTAATTAGAAAGTCCAGCCTTGTCACTTGGGCTGTTATGGAGTGACAACCTGAACACAGGAAGAACTGCAAAAAATACAAGACTACAAAATGTCAACTCTCTTCTTTAAGCCTCAGTGTTTTCCTATAGAACTGCAATTTTTTAAATTCATATTCATCTAGATGTGTGCTCACATATGAGACTCCATATTTTGGGTATGTGTTTTGGGAAGATACCTGCTACTCAAAATTACCTGATGATTTCATTAACTAAAATTCATTTTGCACTTTTATTAATATGAAGCAGACGTCACCAAGTGCAGTTTCTCCCATCCTCCTACACACCACAGACATGAAACCACATTAATACACTCAGTAGGCCAGAGGCAAATGCTCACCATGACAAAGATTAGGGGGGGAAAAACAGTTTAACTCTCCATGTTTCTACTGGTAGAAGCTAAAGGATTAATACTGTTCTTTTTTTACATTAATTTCTAAGGAAAAGGATTGTTCCAGGAGAAGTACAAGATGCCAAGAAATACCCGTCCATACACCCAAACACTATTTTTTCCAAAAAACAAACTACAACCCTGCAGAGAAAATATAGATTGATTTAATATCCTGCTTACATTCATCAATGTCCATTCATGGCATAAAATTTCAAGTGCCTTCCCTCACAGCCACCAGATTTGCACAATCATCTTGAAACGTCAACACAATGTCTTAATTCAACTGTCAGAGCTGGTAACAACATCAGATTGCTTTAACCCTCAGAAATTCAGGTACATGAGCTGTCTGCTCATGAGACTGGGCTTTAGGAGAAAATCCTTCCCTGCGAGGCCCTGGCACAGGTTGCCCAGAGAAGCTGTGGCTGCCCCTGGATCCCTGGAAACGTCCAAGGCCAGGATGGATGGGTTTTAGAGCTACCTGGGAATGTGGAAGGTGTCCCTGCCCATGGCAGCAGGGGGAATAGGATGAGCTTTAAGGTCCCTTCCAACCCAACCCATTCTGGGATTCTGTGACTAAGTTGCTGTAAGACTGCAAAGCAGGAAACACATCCCAAAATCCTCCCTCCCTGCCCCTCGCTGGAGGAATGTTCTGGCCAAAGCCCAGGGTTTCACAGCAGGATTTGCTGCCCAGCAGTCGGGCTCAGAGAAGAACTGAGGATGGGATTCTCAGAAGGCAGAGCCCAGCTCCTGCCTGCTCCACTCTGCCTCACACCAGATCCCCAGGTGGAACGGCTCCTGTGACCTGATCCGACACACCGGGGGAGGCCAGCGGGACAGGCAGAGCTGGGGCTGCTCACAGATCACGTCACCCAAGCAATTAATCCCAAGGTCACTCTAATTACTTGAAAGAACACCCCAAATAAGGGGAGCACCACTCATTTCAACAGCAGTCTCCAGTTACAGCTCACCAGGCAAAGCTGCACCTGGGAAGCTCAAACTGGTGGTGAAGTTGATGATGATGGTTTAGATCTGGGGACTTGCTTCAGCAGGTGACTGCACAAGGACTGCAAACAGGGGTTCCGGGAAATCTCCTTTTCCTGCCCAGTAACAGCAATTCCATGTTGAAGACAGCCACAGAGGAGGAAATTTGGTCCTTCACTCTCAAAATTATCAAACTTCATAAAAACTCAGCCCTGCCCTTTTCCCACACTGATTTTAGCTCTGTCCTGCAACACCCAACATGCAGCTTTCCCTCTGACTCCTCTGTATCTCCTATCTTTTCATACTGTCCACACCACAGTTTCCAAAATCTTTCCCAAACCAACCCACCTCTTCTCCCTCTTCCTATCAGACCTGTCTAACATGTCCAGCACCACCACCTTGGCAGCAGCAATTCCAGAGGAGAGGTCCCAGCTGTGCCACCAACAACCTGGATTTACACTGGATTCTGGTTACCAGGAAATAGAACTCAAGAATATTGAATAATATAAAAATAAGTCGCTTTGGTCAACTTCTGTGCTGCCCCAGTTCCTGATTCTGAGCTATATTTTTAAGTTCAGCTTTGACGGAAATGAATCACTAAAAGATTTTTTTTAAAAATCAGCACATTTGACATAAGGATTTTGCCTCATTTTGCTGCTTGAAACTTTCCAATTCCTTCATTCAGGCACAAATAAGAGTCATCCTTGTTCAACAATGCAAAGGTTTGTTATTATTTTATTATTATTTTGTTGATTTTTGTGGAATTAGGAAAAAAAAATCTGGTTTGAAGATGCCAGTGAATCCCACATTCTCCTATGCAGATATACAGAAATTTTCAGCTGTCAGCAGAACAATTCCTCAAGTTTTCTGAATCCATCCTCCAGCAGTAAAATTCTACCTACTCTTTTATCTATTCTGGATATTTAGACGGAAAATTATTTGAGTGGGAGGCAGCTTGTTCGTTTCAAAGAGGATGACAAAGACTTGTTACTCAAAAGCATCTGTGCCTGTTCCATCATTAAAAGGTCATTTTCCTCCAGTCAGCTCTTGCAGAGAACATGTTCTACCCCCTTGACTTTGATACCCTGCAAACAGCAACTCTGCTCCTGTCCTTGGGACTCCAGATATCTCCTAAGGAATCCACATGGAGAAGGCAATACCTACTTCTGTTTTCAAAGCAGCTGATTGGGGCTTGGGATATATTAAACAAAAAGCAATAAATCCCTTGTGTAGCACTGCTCCTCCCTGTCCCTCCCAGAGCTGCCTGCTGTCTCTGCCTGGTGATTATTGTTTTGACCACTGTCTTCATGCAAGTCATTAAAAACATTCTCTCGTTAGATTTAGAAGCAGAACACGAAAGTGGCTTAAAAACTCACCCACTCCATTTTCTCATTTTTTCAAGAGCTTTCCACCTAGTCCAAATGCACAGAAGAAATTCTAGCCCATTAACATCCATCAGAGAGCAGTAATGAATTCATCAATATTGCTCCAATCCGTGGGCACAGCATCGTGCTGAATCATTTAGTAACTACATCTGCAGCAGGAAGGGCTCACACAACCCTCCTCACACTGCCAGCAACCACCTCCCTGAAGAAGGAAAAATGAATGTATTGAGAGCCCCCCCAGCTCTGTTATCCCTCTTGATGGGGTTGGTGGTGCCTCTCCACACCAACATTCCCACAGCCATCAAATCCTGCCTGGAGTTGCTCCCCCTGGACATCTCCCTCCTTTGCCAAGCCACCTGCAGGCTTGCAAGGAGCTTTCAGTGCTCTTTCTATAAATGACACGAGGATTTGGGTTTTCTCTGCTTTTTAATCTATGTGGCAAATACGTTAAGCCTTGAGTTTTTAATTTGCAAAGGAAAAAGAAACCAAAACAACAAAACCCCCTCAACACCAGGCTGCTGCAATCTGTATTGCCACATACACTGGACTGTGATTTTATTTTGGTGTCTATTTACAGAGCTATGGAGGGACAAACTTCTTCCTCCAGCAACAAGTTTTCCTAACAGTGAAAGTTCTATACATAAGAAAATAATTATCAAGTAACATGGAAGTTTAGCTAAAAAAAAAAAAAAAAGCCCATACCTGTGGCTGGAGTACAACAGTATTAAATCACTGTTCTCATAACAAAGGAAAAGGAATTTATTCTTTAAAAAGAAGTAAATAGGCCTTAATGATATAAACAAAATTACTATTAAATGTAGATTGGAAACTACTTTGCCTGCTTTGCCTTGCCCAGGGATGCCAAGGCTAGTAGGCTCTGCAGTTTTCCATCTCTCTAAGTCCCTTCCTTGTGTTTACACTCTCAGTTGTAATGGTATCTCTAATTAAGCCCAAGAATAAAGAGGGTTTTGTTAAGGTAGTCCTTATAAAGCAAGCAAAGTTAATTCAACTCTCAGTACGTTTGCTGCCTTAACACAGATGATGTCTCAGAGCACATACACTCACACATGTGTCTACATATCCTCAACTCCCACGGCTTAATTCAATTAATACTATTAAATCTTTAATGCTTGGCTTCAAAGGCTTTTTTTTTAATTTTTAATAGCTCTCATAGGTTAGCACGAATGTTTTAAGTCTTTCTGCTATATTTTAAATAAACTCCTCTTTTCTTGCCACTTTGATGTTTGCCTTTCTGACAAACCTCTGCTCTGGGAAGCTGCTATGACTTTGTTTTGTGTGCAACGATGACATTACAAGCTCCAAAAGATATGTTAATCACCGAGCTGGAATCTGGGATTTTTTTAATTCCTCTCACCTGCCCTCTGGGCTGGGAGTTGGCACCAGAACAGCTTTCATCAAAACAATGAAACCCGTAAGGAGAGAAGATGCAACTGGAGGGAGGGGGCTCTGATTTGCATCTGTTTAGCATGGAAGCAGCAGGCGGGGCTTAATTCTCTTTTACTTTGCTTTCCCATGAAGGAGAAAATGCCAAAGTCACCATATTTTATTTAAATTGTTAAAACAGGAGTTTTGACAAAAAACTAGTCAAGCTGGATGGAAGAATAAGCCTTGTGGCATCTAAAGGCACATCCATTTCATACGTTTGGTGGGCACTCAGTGTGTTTTTCATTCTCCCCTTCTCTCACTCCTTGTGAGACCCCTCCCCCCTTTGCCCTGCCCCATTTCTAAATTTTGAATTTGTGAGACAAGAGACAAAGCTTTGACAGCACATTTCAGGCCTTTCTATAAAGCATAAACTACAACAAGAAACAAAAAAGGAAAAAAAAAAACAGCACAGACTTTCCTCCTCCTTTAAAGTTTATTTTTCTTCCGAGTAAGAAAAAGAAAACCCTTCTTAAAATAAAACTAAAAATCAGCATTTCCAGGGACAGGAAAAGGCACTATAGTATTATATACACTATCCAAGCTGACACAAAAAAGAAGAGATTAAAACCCTGGCTGTAAGCCAAAGCATCCAGACACAATTTTGCACAGAGCATACATAACAAAAGCGTTCCTGCATTCAGGATGTTGGAGCGTGTTTCCTGCACTCACACCTGGAAAGCCAACAGCACTAAAAACCATGGATCACAGTCAGCCCCAGATCAACAGGTCCTTCACACCTCCAAAGTGAAGGATGTGCTCACACTTTGCTTGATCCAGACAATGTCCCGCAGAACAGAACCCCCCCCCTCATAAAGCAAATTAAAAACAGAATAATAAAGACAACCTACAAAACTCTTCTGCTGTTCTTCACTCCTCAGCATTTCAGCAGAGTCCCCACCACGCAGAGCACTCCCCAAAACTCCAAATCTCCAGCCATACAACACGTGCTGACTTTTAAAGCCCATGTAAATACTCTCGGAGGCATGCTATGGTCGTATTATTATGAAATTAAATATACACAGACACTATTGGTTGGCAGACAGACACCAAAATGGCAATTGCAGCACTCAGTGTGTTTAAAGCGGCAGGCCAGGCAAAAGGAGATTATTCACTAGGTAGTCAAACGTAAAAAAGAGCCAGACATGTCAGTCTGTCTCAGTGTCTCACAAAGGGGTCAGCGATTTGTAAATTTTAAACACAACACTTAAGCAGTTTTGCAGACTGAAAATCCTTTGATGATTTACCTCAGTGCTTCTCCGCAATAAACCAGTTTAAAAGTGATTTTGCTGGACTCAAGCTTTTATACTTCAGCTTCTCTATCTACAAGAATTCTGAAAGCCAAGTCAAACCAATTATAAACATTCCTGTATTTTACTTCCTTATTAAAGCTTCCCAAGAGAACCAGTAAACATATAAACATAAATATCTTTCAGAGGAGTCACCCATGTACCAATAAAATCTCCAGAAAGCAGCTGCTTTGCTGAAAAAGTATGAAAAAACATGGGATGCACAATCATAGTCCAGTGCAAGGACAGTCACGCTGTTCCTATGAGCAGCAGGTAGAAATTTCTGCCTTAAAAATATACATAAATGGTAGATTCTCAAAGAATTACAGTATTAAATATTGATTTCCGATCTGCATTTGCACACTCCTAAGAGAAGCAGTCGGTGTCACCTATGCTGTTTATCTAAAAACATTCCAACAGAGGCATTATCTTGACTTTCTGAGAAACTTTTCTAAATTGGTAGACAAAGTTTAACTTCATGAACTCTGCTCAACAACAGCAGCAAAATATAGTAACACTTCTCATAGGTAATAAGCATTCCATGCTAAAAAAAAAAAAAAAATCACTGCAAGCAGCAGAACACTGCAAGAAGCAATCAAACCCCTGCAATAAGGCAGGATGGGCTCAGAAGGCAAATATTTCATTAGATAACACAACAGAGGCGAGTTTATGCTTTCAAATGGTCATTAGAGAAAGAGGTTTTTATCAAATAATTAAATACATGGGCAGGGGCATTTTAAAGATGCACCAGATCTTCCCTGGATCTGAATATTGAGGGTAATGCTTGATCAGGAATCTCTAAGCAGACATTACCAGTCACATTCCAGCCGTGTCACAAAATGGGAGGATGTTTCCCTGATTAATTAGTTAAGTGAATAATTAAAAATATTCAAGTTCTGTTTTTCAAGTAACAATTGAAGTGCTTTCCTTAACATACACCATGTGACAGAGCACGCTGTGCTTGACCATCCACCAGAGAACAGGCATGTTAAAACAGCTCTAAACAGAACTGCAGGATAAGGATTAATTAATGATCTTCAATTCTGGCTGATTTCATAGGTTAGAGCAAACATCTCTGCCTTACTGCTGTTGTCACAAGCCTCATCCCTGTCCAAACAGAGCTGAAAGTCAGTAGAAAAGCAGCTTCAGCAGCAATTGGGTCAACAGATTTGGCTGAAGAAATCCTCATCACTAAAAAGAAAGAAATAAATAAAAATCAGAATGACAAAACTGAGGTGATGCTTGGGGTCTGCTCACCCAGTCCCCAACACACGAGGAGCCTCCTGGGAACAGAATTCCTACCTACAGGGAAAGATGTTTGAAGGATTCTTTTGTGCTGCCATCTCAGGGGAGGAAGTTACCTTTAAAAATACTTTGCTTTGTCTCTCCCTGAGGAATATCAGAACTGTCTGTAGCAGTTGTTTTAGTGGGGTTTGTCCCACAAAGGTTTTACTCGTGAACCGCACAACCCTTCCACCAGTGAGCAATTTACTCATGCGATTACTCCCAGTGGACTCAGAAGAACTGTGTGAGAAAGAAGGAACTTTGCCAACCCAAGGGTTGCACAATTGGGGGGGGGGGGGGAAAGGAAAACCA